>CABHPQ010167170.1:0-44100 GCA_902168405.1 Peromyscus aztecus | reverse complement strand
GTGCCATTCCTCAGGGGTTGTCCATCTTGATTTCTGAGACAAGATCTCTTGACAGCCTGAAATTCATAGATCAGGCTAGAATGCCTGGCTAGCAAGCTGCCGGACTCTACCTGTCTCCACTTCCCCAGCACTGGGATTACAAGTGGACCATGGCCAGGCGGTGGTGGTGCATGCCTTTAATCCCAGCACTCGGAAGGCAGAGGCAGGTGGATCTCTGTGAGTTCGAGGCCAGCCTGGGCTACCAAGTGAGTTCCAGGAAAGGTGCAGAGCTACACAGAGAAACCCTGTCTCAAAAAACCAAACCAAACCAAACCAAAATAAAACAAAACAAAAACCCAAATGCACCATGTGCATGGCTTTCTTCCATGGTTTTGGAGGGTCAAATTCAGATTTTCATGCTTGCATAGCAAGCATTTTACCAACTGGCATAAAGACGCAGCCACACTTCCTCAATCTTTAACATGGTGACTGGCGCACAGGAGATGTTCAGTAAATATTTTTGAAGAGATACGAGAGACGATCTTGACATTTCTTTAGAGGTAAATGTGTCCAAAACACAATGTTCTTTTCTTTTTTTTTTTTTCGAGACAGGGTTTCTCTGTGTAGCTTTGCGCCTTTCCTGGAACTCACTTGGTAGCCCAGGCTGGCCTCGAACTCACAGAGATCCTTCTGCCTCTGCCTCCCGAGTGCTGGGATTAAAGGCGTGTGCCACCACCGCCCGGCCACAATGTTCTTTTTGAGAAAGATCTCTGGCTTGGAGTCAAAGAGACTAGGGTTTGAATCCTGAGCCCAGCACTATGTGACTTTTGTATGGTTTGGACAGATCCTGAAGATTAATTAATCTCCTTTATATGTGGTAAAAACTTAGCTAAAAGAATTTGTATGTGAGAATTAGTTGCATGTAATATCTTTAGGTAGCCATAGTCTTGTAGTTTTCTACATTATCTTCCTTAATATCCTCTACAGAAGGAGGGGCTTCTGTGTAAACAGAATGATGGCTGTCCTGATCTGTTCTGTAAGTGATAGTAACAAACTGTAGCACAGTGGTAGCATTCTCATCGACCATGTGACATCAAGCCTGTTTCTCAATTATAAGATCATGAGGCCCCATTAAGTCATTCTTAAGGTTTTTAATGGTAGCCATTTTGAATCATACTCCTTAGGAATCTTAACCCAGAAGTGGTTCATTTCTCACAGCACTGTGGTGGGTAAGTTGGCCAGTACTTCTTTCTTACTAATATTACATAATGAGAATTTAGCATTTTATACTCCTTAGGATAATTGTTCATTATAAAAGAAAATTGGGTGGTTGAAAATGCTATGAAGAGCCATTTGTTAAGAAATATGGAAAAGGAAAATGATTAAGCAAGAACACAGCTTTCTTTCTTGAGCTCTTCCTTCCCCTTTTTTTAAAGAGTACAACATGATGCTCTGATGTGCTTATGCATATTGAAATGGTTCTTATTGTTAATTGAATTAATACATCCATTAATTTATAGGAGGGACTTCATTCTAGCATCTCTGTTACAACATTTTACTATGGGAACTATAGTTAAGTTGGAAGCTATGGAAATAAGCAACCCAGGGGTTTTATGCTTTGCCAAGTAAATATTTTCATTTGTGTAGTGGTCTGCACTCTCCTGTGAACACATCCAATAGAATTAATGTACGTTGAAAGGGGATTTATCTAGTTGGCTTATGTGACGTGGTCTGGATAGTCTAGTAATAGCTGTCTTCACACCGGAGAGGCTGAGAACGTGATAGTTGCTTAATCTATGAGGCTGGATGCTTTAGTAGTTTCAATATGACACCAAAAGCCACTGTTCTCCAGTCTACTTTACAAAGCCAAAGATGCTGGGTCCTGGTTTCAGGAAGGATGGCAGCAGCGGCAGCGATAGGTTAGACAAATGTGCCAGCCGACGTGAAGGCAGGCAGCCATTGAAACTTCTTCCCTTGGTCCTCGTCATACCTGGGTCATGTCTAAAAGGTGCTGCTCAGATTTAGACCCAGTCTTTGCACTTGAGCCAACCTAGTGAAGAAATCCTGTGGTTGATTTATTGTGCACCCCAATAAAACTTATCTGGGGATCAGAGAACGGAACAGCCACTAGATTAGACATAGAGACTAGACAGTGGTAGCACACATGCCTTTCATCCTATCACTCGGAAGGCAGAGATCTGTCTGGATCTCTGTGAGTTCAAAGCCACGCTGGGAACAGAGCCAGGTGTGGTGGCACACACCTTTAATCCCAGCACTCGAGATTTCGTGTCTTTGCTTGGGAAGGACACATGCCTTTAATCCCAGGAAGTGATGGCAGAGAGCAGAAAGGTACACAAGGCATGAGGACTAGGAACTAGAAGCTTTTAAGCAGTTCAGCTGAGATACCTTTTGGGTGAGGACCCAGAGGCTTCAGAAACAGGATTGGCTGAGGAGTTGGAGAGGTGAGGTTGGCTATGACTTGTTCTGTTTCTCTGACCTCTCAACATTCACCCCAATATCTGGCTCCAGGTTTTTTTTTATTAATAAGACCATTTAAGATTCATGTTACAAAATCCCTCATGGACATTTCTGGAGGCTCACCTAAGGGATAACCCATCTGAGCTGTGATCAGAGGCTTGTCTTGTGAGTGAGTCTAGATACTGACAAATTGGTGATCAATATGAACCTCCATAATCTGATTTAAGTTCTTTGGGATGTTTGAGAACATTTTTCCATACTCATATTTGGTGTTGAAAACTGGCAGAAAAACAGAAACCTTTACCTCTTTTTCCTCTCTTTCCCCGCTTTCTCCATCTTTACTGTCTGTTTACTTCTCCTCTTTTCTTTCAGCCTTTTCTCACTCCTCCCTCCTTCATGTACTCTTTCATCCTTTCATTTTTAACTCTTTCCATTCCTTTGACTTCAATTAGCCAGTAGTTTCCTTGACTACTACTATAAATAAAATAATGCTGTGCCTGGTTGCAAATAAAACAAAATGAAGCTCTACCCAAAGCTGACTGGTATGCACATAAAATAAAGTCACACTATAGGCTGATACTACTGTGACATAAAACTTACAATTCCAAAACGAAACAACTATAATCACCCTTCTATTATAATATATGCAGGGTTTGGTGTCTTTGTCTAAAATTGGCATTGTAAGCTCAGCCCTGTGGCAGATTTGAAAGGAGAAGTGCTTATAAACTCAACTGCTGGAATGACTAACATGGATTTAAGGAGAATATATAAACTGAAGGTATAGTTAATTTGTAATAGGTGATAGATTTAGTTTGCATTATTTTACAAATTAGGATATCATCTTCCCTAAAATGTTTTATTCTATAGCAAGACATCAAATTTAGTTAGCAACAGGACAGCTCAATGGGGCCAAATTAGGAAATAGAAGAATGGGTGGAAAAGACTAATTGTTGGATCCAAATTCACGGATCATAACCATGTGGCTCTGCTCCTAGCACCTGTGTGATAATTCATGTATATGTGACTCTCTACCATGAAACTATATGGTCTTCTAGTTCACACTCACCCACATTATATTGTTTATGAATGTTTGTTTTTATTTAAAGGGGAATATGATATAGAAATGATGAAAAAAGTTAGATTATTAAATCTACTTTAATCCAAAAAACAACCGTTAATCTCAAAACACTTTACATTGGTATGGATTTTGGTTTATTAAAACAAACTTAAGGTCAGTTTTATTATGTTTTGTGTATATTTCTACTCTTGTTTAAGACATGTTTTTTTGCAGCTCATTTAAAATACAATGTATAATTAAAAATATAGATTAATAGATAGTCATCTATAATAGTCAAACTTATGTTAGTTAGGTTTTCTAGGTGTACAGAGATATATTTCAGACAGCTAGGTAATCTTCAAACACGTCAAAGACCTACAGAATATGGCATTTAAAATGTTTTAAGAACTTAGAGTTTTCTGGACAATGAGACACATTTGCTTCTGGCAGCACTGATTATTTCAAAGAGAATGAAGGGCATCAAAGAAATTCTTTATGCAGTTTGCTTTCAATGTGGCAAAAGGTAGTCATTTGGCAAGAAACTGCTCTTGCCTGGCCTGCTTGACAGTATGTTATATAAACTAGACATGCAGGGCCCATGGGAAAATGACCACTGAACTTTGCCAAATCAGGGTAAAATGGTCCTTCAGGTACCTGCTTCACAGAAGAAACTGCCAGACATTCTGCAGGACAGAATAGAGACTTATGAACATTGCCAAAATAGGTGAAACAATCCTTCAAAATCCCTGTTTCACTGAAAAGTATGCCAGAGACTCTAGGCCTTTAGGCTTAAGATGGATGCCCCAATGTTACAGAGGAACTTTGGATGACTGTCCAGGCAGCCATATGTCTCTGTCATTTATAGAATTTTGGAAGTTGCTTACAATGTACTTCCTGTTTACTTAGGTAATATTATATCCTTCTGAGGTCTTTGATGGAGTTGAAGACTAGATAGTTATAATTATAGTTTCCTTTGGTTATAATAAGAGATAAATTAGATACAAAACTTTAGACTCACAAAAATAGAATATATGATAGAGTACTTGCTTTAATTTTACCAAATACATATAGACTAGATATTGTAAGTATAGTTCTTGCTTGATAACTGTTTTGTTATATGTAATTTTACTATATTAACATTAAAACCTTCCTTTTTAATTAGACAGAAAAAGGAGAAGTGCTGTGGGATGGTCTTTTTGTATGCTGTGAATATGTGTTGCTAACATTGATTAATAAAGAAGCTGCTTTGGCCTATGGCAAGACAGGTTATAGTCAGGCGGGAAATCCAAGCAAAGATACAGGGAGAAGAAAGGCAGAGTCAGGGCAGATGCCGTCCAGCTAACCAAGGAACAAGATGCCAGCAGATCTGTAATGCCATGGGCATGTGGCAAAATATAGATTAATAGAAATGGGTTAATTTAAGATGCTAGAGCTAGCTAGCAATAACCCTGAGCCATAGACCAAATAGTTTGTAATTAATATTAGGCCTCTGAGTGATTATTTTACAAAAACAGCTGCTGCCCCACTGTGACTGGGCAAAACCAAGAAACTTCAGTCTATACTACATATGAAGACAAACACTTGAAGAAATCCAATATTCTTCTAAAAAGATTTATTGGTAGCTGGAGGCTTTTCTTTGTCCCACCTCATCCCGCAGCTGCTTATAAAATAATTACTCAGAGGCTTATATTAATTATAAATATTTGGTCTATGGTTCAGGCTTATTGCTAGCTAGCTCTGACATCTTAAATTGACCCATTTCTGTTAATCTATGTTTTGCCATGTGGCCACGGTATTACTGGTCTGCTGGCATCTTGCTCCTTGGGCAGCTGGATGGAGCCTTCCTTGACTCTGCCCTTCTTTTCCCTGTATCTCTGCTTGGATTTCCTGCCTGGCTCTTATCCTGCCTTGACAAAGGCCAAAGCAGCTTTATTTATTCAGGAACTGTAGAACATTTCTTATAAAACTCTTGGTTATTCTCTATTACCTTGATAGTGGAGACTAACCATGATGGTGTCTTTTAAACAGAAGATTCTCTTTTTGTGTTATTCTGCATATTGAAATTCCCAAAGACCAGTTGAAACTATAATTCTCATTTGAGATTATGTATAAGACTTACCAGCTGGCGGGTAACTTGCTATATCATTTGTTGTATCTTGAGTTTAAGAAAAAAATTACTATATATGAATCTCTTTGTAAGAAACTATTTTATAGTTAGATAACCTTCTACTACTTTTAAAGACTGTTGGATGGTGGCAATCTTTTAATTGCCACCATCCTTATCTGTCTACCTGTTTAATCATTAAGGCAGACATCTGGGAGATCTAAACCAAAATGAGCTGTAGAATGTAGAGTGTGGGCCTGTAGAATTGGCTTAGTGGTTATGAGCCCTGGTCACTCTTCAAGAGGACCTAGCTTTGGTTCCTAGCACCCTCATGACAGCTCACTGTTTGTAACTCCACACCTTGGAGATCTAATGCCCTCTTCTGGCCTCTGTGAGCATTAAACAAATATAATCCACAGACAAATATGTAGGCAAGACACTCATATACATAAAAACAAATAATCAAAATAAAGAATGAAAAACGAGTAATACCAGCATAAATGGATGAATGTTGTAACTTAATACTCTATTAAGATTAAGAAAAGTCACTATATTGACGTAGAAAAATCTAAAGAGAAAACTAAATAAGTGAGTATTTCCCTATTCAGAACATAAGGATAAGTAGAAAAACAAAACAAAGAAAAAAACAAACTTATCTTTGTTATTCTTAATTACATCTTCCCCCTAACTTTGGTCTTACTATCTCTGTGTACAGTTTATTATTGGACAAATACCCATTGCACCACAAGTCACTACCATTTAAGTTTATCACTTACTTTCTTCTCCCCAAATCTCATTGAAACATTAAAAGCTTGACAGTAATTATTAAAAGCATTAGTGACTCATCAGAATTGTAAAACATTACAAGCAAAATAGGTTGATATGAGAGGAAATCCCAAAGGTGGTAGATAAACTGAAGATACTTCAGCAGTTTTTAAATGCTCTTTTTTTCGGGCTCTGTGCTGATGGATTATGATGTGCATGTGAGCAATTTCACAATAAATTATTCAATAAATGTTTTCAGAATTGTCATCAAATAATGTATTAATTTAATCTGATCCTCATGTACTGCTCTGTGACAAGCATTGTTAGTTCATTTATGAGTAAAGTAACAGACGTAAGGAGGCTAAGGGACTTGTTCAATTTGTGCATCTAAAATTTGAATGACGTCTAATGGACTTTGTAGCCTGAAGTGTAAAAGATTGAATTTACATGAAGGAAATAATTGCCTGGCGGTGTAATGGTAAGAATGGTTAGAAGAAATTTTTAAATTATAATACATTAAAAACCCACACAAATTAATTCCTCTAATTTTTTTTTTAAATTTTTGCATGTTCCCTTTGCTCTTTTTCTTTCATATTAAACTTCTGACTCCTAGAGAGTGTCCTCTCCAAAGATGTTTATACTTGCTCACCTCATTTCAATTCCCATTCATGGCCTTTGTCTTGTTTCCCCCATTGCTTGAAACTGCTTTGCCTACATAGGATCAGTTCTGTGGGTTGAATAAACCCTGAGAACTCAAATGCTGCAAAATTAGCAGCCAGTGTAGCAGCATTAAGAGGTGGTAGGAACTGGAAGAAGTGATCTTGCCCTTATGAATGAATGAACACTGTTCTCATGGATGAGAATTAACTCTTGAAAGAATGAGTCATTGCGGTCAGGGATACTTCTCATGATGGGTCTATTCTTCAGCTCCTTTCTTCTTGATAGGACACATATGTAAAGCAAAGCTCTCCTATTTAGCCAAAAGTCCTTCTTCCCATGTCCCTCCCTACCAGCTTCCTCAGACCAGCTTACAGAACATATCAGCCCAGCCTTACCACATACAATTTATGCACTCTTATGTCTTGGAGGAACCGACCTTCAGTTTGAATATCCCACTGATTTGGTCTTTTATCTCTATGCTGAGGGATGGCAAGTCTGAGGAACCTACACTGTCTTAAAAGGGTGGTATTTGAGTCTGCCGTTACTTATAGATTTTTAGTCCCAGCTGACCCTCTAGCTTGAAAACTGCATTCTAACCTGTGCCTTCAGAAGTAGACCACTGAGTATTGTTATGTTTTTATCTGCAGTCCCAATCTGTCTTCTGAGTGTCATCCTTACATTCACATGCTGGCTCTTCATCCCTACTGGAGTATTCTGTGATTTCTTATACTTTCCCATTATAAGGAAACTCATCTTCATCATTTTCTCTCAAATTCTGTCTTCTACCCCCTGGGCCCTATAAATCTGGGGATACAATGTAGATTTTCTTTATCCCTCTAGACCAAGATGCTGTCTACTGCAAACTTGTCTACTAAGCAATCGTTTTATAGAGACAGACTGGTGATATGGTGTGAAGAAAGCAAGCACAGACCTTTGCTTTATGTTTTGAAATCCTCTTTCCTGGTTCAATTTTATTTTATTTTATTTTTTTTTAGCTATTTAAGTCTGCATAATCATTTAATTGTTATATGAGAGCTCTGTAATTTTAGAAAAATATTTTAGGAATTTTCCAGTTGCCATCATTTTATCTTATTTTTAGTTTTTGGTTCTTGACATACTGAGAAACATCTCCCGGTGCTTTCTCTAACTACGTGCGCACCACTGAATATGTAGGTTTCAATGTCCTAAAAATTAGTTCCGTTCTGACCAAGCTGCCCGCCCATCAGTCATGGATGACACGGGTGTGAACCAGAGACCCATCCCATGACCTGTTCATGGTGGTTCTATCATTCCTCCCTTCCTTCCACTTTTACACACTCCCTACTATCTCATTGTACGAAAATGACAAGATGGTTTGTTATATAATTCTGTTTTAACTTTTTTAATGTCTTTTGTCTAACAGACACACAGAGAAATAAAGTGAGAGTGATGTGATAGATTCTAGAGCCCAGGAAAGGCAGGAGGATACGGGAGTCTTTTACTTTGCAACACCTTTTTTGCATTACAACATTTTGTCTTTTTTGTTTCATTATTTTTCCCCAACATAATACTTTTATTAAATATTTGGAAATTTCATGGAATATACCCCATCACGCTAGCTTCCCATTCCTCCCAGGTCCACCCTCCTCCCACTGTGCACCCCCCTCCAAAAAGAAAGAAAAACACACTAGCTCCAATTTGTGTTGCTCATTGGAGCATGGTCATACTCCCTTTGGCCACCCCCCTTAAAGAAAACTGAGTCCTTCCCCCACACTACTCCCTGCCGGGAGCCACCAACTGTGAAGAGTTACAATTCGGCATCTTTATCATAATTTTTAAAGACTCTTTAATAATTTCCTGTCTGAACTGTTTCTCTCTCTCTCTCTCTCTCTCTCTCTCTCTCTCTCTCTCTCTCTCTGGTCACAGAAGACTTCAATGTCTCTCATTCTCAGTTATGAGTCTGCAGTCATTGATACCACTGCAAAAGAATCTTCCTTGCCCATAGCAACTAGGGACAGCATGGGTCATGGACTTCCATGTGGTTTCTGGTGGCAATATGGACCATGGACATCTATACTGCCTCCAGCTGCAGCACAGAACATGGACCTCAACATGGCTTCTGGCAGTAGCCCTGATCAGTGACATCATCAGCATGGTCTCCTGGGTCACAGACATCAACATGTTTTTCATCAACACCACAGATCATGGACATCAACCTGGCCTCCGGAGGCAGCACAGACCATGGACAACAACATAGCTCCCTGTTGGCAGGATAGATCATAGACATCAGCATGGCCTCCTGTGGCAGCATGGTCTGTGGAGGTCTTTCCAGGAGCTTTAATTCAGAAAATGAACCATTCTTCATCTCAGATATCCTGTTGTTGCCCAGAGTCAGGGTGTTCATGCAGCTGGGCAGTATGTCCTGGGGATGTACCTTCACGAGAGCTCCAGGCCACTGCATACTTCCCTGCCCTCCGCACAGCACAGTTGGTTCCCTGGGCATGACCGTTGTGATTGCAGCCTGTAGGCTGTGCTATGACCCCATGTCCCCTTCTTCCCAGCAGGGTGAGCAGCAGCAGAGGCTCCATGCCTTGGGCACCTGTGGGCTGTGCAATTTGTAGGCACCTACTGGGCAATGACATGCTCTTTAGGATAGCTATGCATTTTCCCCCTTGTTTCATTTGCTTGGTTTACCTTTTTCCATCCTTTAGTGCTGAGGTGTTTTCTATCTTTAGTGATGAGGAGTGCCTCTTATCTCCCATCTTGCCATAAGAGTGTTGGGATTAAAGATGTGTGCCACCATGTCAAGCTTTATATGGTTCTGGGCATCCCAGCTCACTCAGGTCCTCATGTTTGTATATGACAAGTGCTTTATGTACTGAACTATCTCCTCAGCTCAAGTGAGGTTTAATTAATAAGTCGGACCAGTGTGTGGAGATTCCATATTACTTTAATATATAGTTCTGTGAGTCATAAATGTGGCAAATACCTTAATGTATTTGTCTTTGTGGTTTGTTTATCTTGTGGATATCACTGTAAAGTTATGAACTACATGCCATTAAACTTGTAGACTCCAGTAGAAGTTAAATTTCCTCTGACCCTTCCCCTAGGAGACTGTGCAGAGACCTGTTCTTTCCTGCTTCTCTCTCCCTTTGGCTGTTGGTATCATGATCAGATCCAAGTATAAAGGAGCAAATGCTTTCCAGTGAACCAGGACACAAGATGAAGGTGATTTCGAAGTAAGTGTTTTGTATCATTTGTTCATTTTTTTTCCTGGTTGCTTTTGGAGGAAATATTTTGTTGTTGTAAAATCTATCACAGTAGGAAGGAACTATCTCAAATTCTCTTAATAATGAATTTATCTCATATATACTTATTGATCCGAGAGAGTTCTTACTTTTTTTTACAATTTAACAATTATTTCTTCACATGGTCTGTGTTTTCTTTTGGTTATTGTTTACTTTTGTAATTTTTCTGATGAAAGCATCGTGTATTGTTATTTGGATTATTTTACATAATCAGAATTACATATAAGTAAGACTCTCTTTCTGTCTGTCTTTCCGTCTTCCTCCCTTCTTCCCTCCCTTCCTCCCTCCCTTCCTTCCTTTCTTTCCCTTTTTTTTCTTTCCTTCCTTTGTCCTTTGAGATGGGGGTTTACTATTGCAGATTGGATTAGCCTCTAGATTCTGTTCCTCATATGGGATTACAGGAGTGTGCCACAAGACTCAACCTATATTCATTCTTTAAATTAATAGCTTTCAAAGCAGAAACATGTAACATTATTTGTTGCTGTGTGCTGTGTGTGTTTACACATGTTCACACGTGTGAGGGTGTCACACACGTAGGGGTAGAGAGGTGGATGTTGAGTGCCTTTTTAGACCCCTCTCTACTTCAAGCTCACCAGTTCAACTCTCCTAAGCAGTCAGCTATCTCCAAGGACTCCCCCATGTCCTCCTGAGTGCTGGGATACAGGCAGCATACATACTTGCCCAACTTTTATCCGAGGATCTAAATTCTGGTCCTCATGCTAACTCAGCAAGCGCCTCGTCCACTGAGTCATCTTTGCAGTCCGATTTCTATTTTGTCATAAATAAATTATGTTCTGCAACAACCAAGGGTAGATTTAATTTAATTTCACTTCCTTCATCCTTCATAACTATTCCTTTTTAGTTAATTAACTTATTTTTCTTGGTTTTTAGCTTTACACTTTAAAATATGCCACGATTTCTGCCCTAACACGTTATACTCAATTGCAAAAAAAAAAAAAAAAAAAAAAAAAAAAAAAAAAAAAAAAAAAAAAAGAAAATGTATTTTACGAAATTGCTTTTTAGAAAAAGCAAACCTTCTGAGAACAGGGCCAGAAGAAGGTAACTCAAAACCTATGAGAACTAAACGGCTAATGAAAAAATAATTAGTTCCTCATGAAATAACTGTGAACGGAGGCAAGTGTTTGAATGGCACCTCAGACTGTCACAATGGAAAATTAAAATACACAAAAGAGTGGCATGAAAATGTCATTGCAACTTTAATTCCAGGGGGCCTTTCAGGTGCTGAGACCATCCAGTTGGGATGGATCTCTGAGCGAGTGTGTCTGTTGTCACCCTTTGCCCGGGAATGAGAGTGAGACTATACTTCAGGGTGTAGATGCCATGCTTAGCTTTTCCATATTGTCTGTGGGCTCCTGTCTGTGGGTCGATTGAAAGGATTTTATCCTTCTGCTGAAATTCCTTATTACTCTCTTCTAATTCTTCACTGTAAAAAAAAGTGACAGTCTATGTGATTTGCATACATGTTGTGCCCTTCCTGTAACTATTAGTCATCTCTGAGATGATAACTTTTGTCGTAGAATTATGCACTGTGCCAATACAGTGGCATGCATGCCGTTACTGCTGGAGTTGTCGGCTTCCTTATTCTGACCTCTAATTATTAAACAAACAAGAGGAAAGAAGCCGACTTCCCAAACCAGTTATGTCCCATTTCCCTTAACAATGTGCCCTTTGCTCTCATTAGCACGGCTAGTGTGCTATACAGCTTTAATTTTCATTCCTTTTGTTATTTAGTTACTTTCTTGGTGTAATGTTCCTGGCTGGCTTAATTCTATTTTTCTAGTATGTGCTTCATTAGGAACTTATAACAACTTCTTTTTTTTTGTATTCTTATATATGAAAACATTTACATTTATGTTTGAATAATAGCATATGTATAAAATTACCGAGCCACATTTCTTTTCCTAACTAATTCTTATAATTCCACTGCTTTTCCCTTATTTTTTGTAGTAAGTGTGAGGCTAGCTAACTGTAACACAATTTATCACAGTTAGAATTTGGCAACCTATCACAGTCATAGTCAACATCACCTAACATATGTTTACTTTGATGGCCAGACAATTAATGGTTTATTTTTGAAAAATCCACATTTTTATAGACTACATTTAACTTTCAATCTGCCTGCCCTTTATGCCAATATAAAGACATAAAGCTTTTGTCTATGCAATATTCTTGAGTTTTATTCCCCATTATTTTTGAGTCTCGTCTTCAATCACAAGGCTCATTTCATATCTTCGTTTCTTATTCCTCTACCATGTAGCCTTTAACTGTTCCATCTTTGCACGTGTGTGTGTGTGTGTGTGTGTGTGTGTGTGTGTGTGTGTGTACGTGTGTGTGGTACACGTATGCATTCCTGTTTAAATCCTGATGCACATGTGTGTGCATGCATGGGTGTGTGGAGATCTGAAACTGACACTAGGTGTCATCTTCATTTTATCTACTTTATTTACTGAAGCAGCGACTCTTGCTGAATTCGGAGTTCACCAATTTCTGCAATTCTAGCTGGACGGTTTGTCTAGGGAATCCCTTCTTTCTGCTGTGAGAAAGTATTTTTACCGTCATTGCGTGGGAGATCGCACATGCCTGAACTTTGCAATGGGTTATGGGTATCTGAGCTCTGGTCCTCATGGTTGTGTTGGAAATGCTCTCACTGTTGAGCCATCTTCTCTGCCTATTCCTCCTATTCCTTACCTCTACCCATCCACTTTTGTCTTTCTTGTGCTAGTTTTTCTAGTTCTTTATGTTTATTGCTCTGGTGTTAATATTACTTAATCTACTATATATTCTATGTTCTATTCAATGTAATCTACACTGAAGACATTCTACTACATCGAACCTCATTTTGTTGGATTGTTTAAAACACACGACACATTTATTTTCTGAACTTAACATCATCAGTTTTCACTTGTCTCAGCCTTTCAACCCATCTTTCCTCTCTCCAATGTCTTTTACTTTTACTCTTATGGTATGCTATGATCTAGCAAGTATTCTTGATAGGGCATCAGATTACATGTTCAGGAGTTGTATGTACTTCCGTTTTTTTTTCTGTGTCAATGTAGATCATCTTGATTGCCACAATGCAATGTTTTCCACACTGAAATTATATATATATTTTTATGCCATAGTTATCCAACTCTTAGACATGTGCGCATTAGAATTTATTACAGATTGAATCTGGAAACCTATCATGGTGGGTTCCTAACATACTAATATATATATCTCACATATATTCATATATCCTAACATAACATATACATATGTATGTATATATATATTTACCTTATATTACTGCATATTTCTCTAGAACATGTGCAACATTTATAGCAACATTATTTGCCTACAATCCATATGGTCATAAAGAATGAATAAATGGATAAGTTGTAACATAGTTATCTAATATTATATAAAATTAAAACATATGTGAAAACTATAGTACACATTTGACCATAATATATATATTGCTATAACTATAATTTTAATGTGTATAACTATAACACATCTAAAAGTCACATATGAATATTATGTATTAACATTATGAAAATGGTTGAATGTATTATCTGTTCTTTGCAAATCTGCAAAATAAAAAATAAAAAGCAACTGATGATAAATTTGCTTACTGGCCTTTGTGTCTGTTTTGAAGACAGAACTGTGCTTTTTACTATTATGGATCTGTAATATTTTTGTTTTTATGTTCATTTTTTTGAGAATTTCATACACAGGCATAGTATTTATATCATTTCTACCACACCCTCTCTCCATCCAACTCTTCCTACCCCACCCATTCCCTCTCAAATTTATGACTTCTTTAATTATTAATTACATGCACATGTGTCTATAAAAATACATGGTGCTGAGTTTATTAGTGTTGTTCATATGTATATGTAATTAAGGCTGACTACTTAGAATTGAATAACCTATCAAAGGGACTCATCCCTGAGGAAGACTGATTCTCCCTCTCAGCAGCCATTAACTGACTATCACTCTTCTTCTAGGGATATGATCTTGCGAGATCACCCCCATCAATGTGGAAATATCAACTGGTGGTGTCATTGTGCAGTGTTTGTGTAGGTAACCATATTTTTTGAGATTTCATGGGTGCAGCTCCCTATCATATACAGAAGACACTATCTCACAGTAGGCATCTTGGTCCTCTGGCTCATCATCTTTCCGCCCCTTCTTCCATGATGTTCTCTGAGTCTTGGGTGCAGGCATTTTGAATCTGAATAGTATGCCATACCTAGCTTCGGTCTTTGGGATTGAGACAACTTTGATTAATTAAGATCACTTGTGGAATCAAATGGATATGCTTTCTTTTCATATGAAAATGTCTTTGGCATTTTGATAAGGATTCTGTGGAACTCATAGATGGCATTAGATAATGTGGTCTGCGTGAATGTGCCTCACAGATTCCTGTGAGTTAACACTTGGGGCCCAACTCCTGGTGAAAAGAGTTTGTGACTTAGCTAGAAGTGGTTTCCTGGGGGTGGGTCTAAATGATGCCCAGCCCCTCACCCCTACGTCTTATCTGCCAGGCTGTGATCAAGCAGCAGCTTATGCAAGCTCCTGCTGCATAGACAAGCTGCTTCAGCTGTTAACTGTCCTTTCCATGAAACCCTGAGCCACAGTACATCACTTATCCCTTCATTTTTTTCCTATGGGATTTTTTTTAAAATCACATTATGGGGAAAGTAGCTAGTGTAGGCACTCTGGGAACTTCAACAGCATTAATTCCTTCAGTCCATGAATGGATAGTATCTTTCCACTCAAAACTTGTTGACTTTGTTGTTGCTGCTGATTTTCTATTTTTTTTTTTTTGAAGGACAGGACCTTGACATGTATACCAGACTGGCAGACTGACCTAGAACTTGTAATTCTCCTGCTCTGTCTCTGGAATCCAGGGTTATAGGCATGCAGCATTTTTCTGGGCTTAGAGCTGGTTTTTACAGTATTGCCACTAGCCTCTAGGGTATAAAACATCCTCAGTGACTACTATGAGTCATCTCCAAATAGTCCTTCTCTTCATCTCCTGTTATATTCATACACAAGGCCATAAGAATTAATACACTCAGTGCTGGGAATTAATTATATGTCAGCACAGTACTTTGAGATTTTCCTCCAATACACTTTTTTTTTTTTTTTGTTCATGACTGGTCATGGTCAACGTTTTTAACTATAGAAAAATATCAGAGATAGTGAAATATTTTTATGATTCTGCTTTAGCCACTATCTGATCTTTGATAAAAGACATAAAAACTGGCTAATTTCACTTATTTCACTGAGAACACTAGATTCAGCTCATCCAGTTCGTGTTTAGAAACTCTTTACAAAAGACATCACCTAATTACATATGGGTATTATATACTTTCTTACCAGTTAATTTAGAAAGATTCCATGATTCATATGGAAAATTTGAAGCAGGTATCATATTATATAGAACATGGGATTATATGTCAAATATGTATTTACATTAAAGGGAAACCAGATTGTCACAAATGCAACTTGCAAAGGTCTGATTTTCCCAATCATTAGGTAGCTTTTAAAACTGTTAATAAGGAAATAGACACCAAACAAGCATGTTTAATTTCTCCCCCAAAGAACAAGAATGTGTGCCTTATCTGGAAACCAAGTGTTCCTGTTATTTTTTTCAAGCAAGAGCTTTCCCCAAGCCATTTTTATTCAATGGGCTAGCCAAAAGGTGGGGAAAATGTCCTTGCCCGTTTGCCGTAAGCATATCGAAGCAGCAGTAACAGCCATGATTGTGCTGGCCCTTTCAGTGTGGAAATCCATGCTGGGGCACAGAGAGCATCACAGGGGTCAAGGGGATAGGGGAGGTTTTGTGTCCCCCCTTGTCTTATTCTCTTTGTTTTATCTGATCCCATCTGTCTCAAAGAACTGAATGTAGCTTACGCTATTGTGAGCATTGTTCACAAGTCACCTAAGTAAAGATTACACTGTGGCTTCTTTCCCACATGTTCAGTCTGGTGTTAAAACGAAGTTAGCTAGAAGAAAGACATTCTGGTGTGTTATTGCACAGTACAGTGACTATAGATAACAGTCTAGAGAGATAGCAGAAAGGACGTTTTTGGTAGGTTTTGCCACAGGAAAATGATAAATGCTTGAATATATATATGTACATATACATAGATAGATAGATAAAACTTAAACATAACACAATATAAACTGTTGAAAACACCATGCAGTACAATATTCATATGTGTATTTTGTATATTACAGATTCATTTAAAAATAAGTTAAGAAAAATGAACAAATATTTAACAGCAGATACTTAAAACACTTTCATAAACAATGTTATTCTGTAATTCAGAACAACAAATACATTATTTTAAAATGTCAGCATTAAAGACGTTTTATTTTGTCTTCACCTCATAAAGAGACTTAGGTAGCTACTATATATAATTAATGATAGCTACTGTACAGGGTAGCTGTGAAGGTAGAGATTGCGACCATGTGCAGAATATGCCAAGTACAGGGCCTGGAATACAAGAAATAATAGTTCAAATTGTGATGACTAAACTTATGACACAATGAACAACCTGCTCTCAGTGGAAGATGTCTTTTCACATTTCCAAAAGGGTTGCATACTTCCTGCTTATTTAAATCCCAGGGCTGCCATGTCTATGTATATGAACAAGACCCACACATCACACTTCGTCGGTTATTTCATGATATGGCAAACATCATGACATAATTCTCTACACCTGAGCATCTGGGTATTGAATGAGAAATTAGCACATGTAGAATTGAGCCATACCAGTCATTGATTCTTTGGCATGGTTTTAGAAGAAACCGGTTCATGTGCTTTGCCGGCTCCTTCTGAGGCACATCCATATTTTAAAAGAGGAGGTCCCTAACTTAGAACATGGAAGTTCTAATGTTAACCGAACGCACCACTGTTCTTTCTGATTTATTTGCAACTGTTGAATGGACGGCAAATAGCTTAGTATTTTGGTCACAGCCCAAGAGTGGATTGAAATGGACGTTGAAAATATTTTTCACAATTAAGCAAAACAGAAGTAAAATTGCTTTTGTGCTCTGAGAACTGCCTAGCTTTGTTCATTATTGTAAAGGGGGGAAATACAAGCCATTTGATTGCCCTTTAACCTTTCGCTGTATTGACAATCTGTTACTGCCTAGCATCAAGCTCATCCTTCTCAGAAGGTGGCTTGGCATTTTTGAGGTATTTTCAATCTAGGGAGATAAATCTGCCTCTCCATCTGGATTGACCAGATGAGGCTCCCTTCAGAGCCAATTAACACTTTACCGATGGGGTCACCTCTGCACGGTTGGAGGTGCTTTGCACCTCCAGGGCGACCATAAACTGCCTCCACAATGCCTCCAGATGCTCGGGACTGGAAACTAATCAATCTTGTATTTAAGTGGTTAGCACACCTACCCTAGGGTCCTAGAAGACACACCAAAAGATGTCTGTGACTTTCCAAGCAGGGCCCTTTGAATATTCTTTTGTCAGCCCCTTCATGGAGTGATAAATACAGAAGAATTTTCACGGCACAGTGGAAAGGTAACCAAGGTTGGAAGGCAAGACACAAATCCCCTGTGTCTGTGAAATTTTGTAGTTATAGCCACATTTTTACCACTTCTTGACTCGTTAAACTAGAGATTTCTTAAGAACCTCCCTCAGTCATGGAAATGGAATAGACAAAAACTGAAATGGAAAACCATCAAGTTCCCAGACCAGAGAGAGTTCCATGTGATACACCTGTGAAATATTAAAAGTAGAGCCCACCATTCTGGTACCATAGGAGGCCTCCTTGGGCATTCCCCTATGGTGTCCTAGCTTTATCTGTGATGTCTGTGGTTATTTGTGTAGAGATTCAGATTAGGTTCACAGATTTCCTAGGCCTTTCTACACAGGCACCTCATTTAATGAAGCAATTCCCTGAACTCTGCTTTAGCTGGGAAAGAATGCAAATTAAATATTCTTTAGTGGTGAGGATGGGAGGGAAAATAAAGAAAAATAAGTGTGGGGGAGCCTGGTGAAGGCAAGGAGTCCTCAGGTGGCTGGGTAACTAGCTCAGCCTTTGTGTAGACAGTCTGCCTGTGGGACAGAGCTCAAAGACAGAAGAATGATAGTCTGGAGGAAGAAAGAAAGACAGTAATTGTGGGATGCGTGCGATTAGTGTGGTAGCCAGAGAAATTAAGCCACAAGTCCTAGGAATCCTCCCTTCTCTGTGGTACCTGCAGAGGGAGAGAAAAGACCTCAGCGCACATTTCAGTTGGAGTCTACTCCCTGCCAGCTCGGCTTGATTGCTTTCTGGGTTGCCTACTGTGGGGGTTCAGCAACTCGACCTTCCTTTCAGCAGAGCTATATTGTCCTGCCCTGAAAAAAAGACAGATTAAGAATTTACAAGGATCCTTCCATCACTGGCCTCTGACAGGAGCTCTCAGGGAGCGGATTTTCCATGGTTCAGTTTGCCTGGGGGCCAACATTCTTATCAAAATGTATTTTGTACATGTAAAGAAAGATTGCTGTTTTCAGATATATCTAACTGCCATTAAACTTCCTCATCTCCTCCTCATCTCCTGTGTCAGTAGGTGGCATTCTTCTTGGGATATTGGACCAGAATTGTTCTTCTTTGAGGATTATCTACATTTGAGTTCAGGTTTATAGGTCAAGAGTAAATCCTATGATTTAAGTTTATAATTATTTTGTGGACAATGGGCTATATTCTGATCACTTCAAGTAGGAAATATTCCCAGGTTTAACTCAAGTCATTTCAAGTGCTTAATTTAAATATTTTAATTAAAAGCTATGTGTTCACAGAATTGAAAGAAAGATAGCTATTTAATTCCAGCACCTGGGAACAAACAAAAAAAAATGATTCATTCTCTTCTTAGTTTATTATCTAATAGATTGCTTTAGAGGGCTCATTCAGACTGTGGAGAGGGGTTAGTTAGATTTTTAAAATTAATTTTGTTATTTGACAATTAATGACATGAGAGATCATGTTAAACACACACACACAAATATGCATGTGTAGATATATACATATATTTAAATAGTTCTGATTAGGCTGAATATTACTGTCGTTCCTCTTGTCTCTTCTGATTATAAGTAACATGAAATTAGGATTTTTGTCATTTGCTTTAGCATCCTTAATTACATGAATATCAACATTAATTCTGAGGTCACACTGGTAAGTGAAAGCAGTGTTAAACTTGTTATTAGTGCTTCGGACTCAGATGAGATTCTTTAAGGCTGCACATTGTGTTACAGAGAAAGGGAGAAAACAGAAGTGATGTTGTGCTGAAGACCAGAGAGATCCCCAGATGAACTATGATGCTCCGGAAGGAGAGAGTGGAAGACCACCATCTTTGGCTGAAACTGATGCTGCCTGGCACAGACACACCCACAACAGAAGTGCTCCCCAGCACTCTCTGTAATGCCACTGCCCGCTGGTGGCTTTCCAGGTGATAAGTATGGATCAGTGATTTTAATGTTTTCTGTCTACTGGGTTTGAGGTCTGCGTTTCCCAGTGCACTGTTGAAAAGCATTCAGTTATAAAACACAGATACACTGTGGTTCTGCATATGGTTACTTTGTGTTGGAGGGATTTACATCACACTCTGCTCTATTGCAAGATCCTTAAACAAAATCTGGTTGATTCCTACTTTAGTAAGTCTTTGCTAAGGTCAGATCTAGGAAGGGTGCTTCACGGGAAGCCAAACAACGTTTCATATTGGCTTGCGATCTCTCACGCATCTTTCTTTCGCACGCACGTGTGTGTGTGTGTGTGTGTGTGTGTGTGTGTTTGTGTGTGTGTGTGTTTGTGTGTGTGTGTGTGTGTTCCTCTCCACCATGCACAGAAGTGTGAAGGAAGACTTCCACGGCTTCATACTTCTGAAGGACTTTATTTTAGAGATATTTGCTAATTACTTATCACAATTTCAAATCAAAGAATTTCATTACTCAATTTAGTCATTTTCTGATATATACTCATATTAAATGTACAAAATTCAGTAGGCATTCTTAATGAGACATTCATTATTGCCAAAAATCTTGTCAACAGATGAGGCTACCTTTCTTCTCATAGTCTAGCAGGTAAAACCTGAGAGTCATTACTTTTATGCATTGAAATTTTCCAGTGATACTTTCTTTTATTATGATTAGATCATTTTAAATTAAAGTACCCAAACTAGCAGCTATGATATTCTTCTAAGCAACAAATGCTTCAGTGAGTTTTGTGAGGTAGAGAAAAATGAGGTGAATAGAGTGTTAATTGAAATGGGAAATACATTGGTTGGTAATCTATCATGTTTCAGAAGACAGAATGTATCAGGTAACTTCACAGTAACTCCAGGCTCCCTCTTCAGTGCTAGAGAATCACACTGGAAAGCTGTTAAAAAATGATATTGGAAATATTTATAGTACACAATCATTTTGTGAGCAAAAAGGCTGCTGAGTTGCTGCCGAGATGAAGGGAAGGATAGCCACAAACTTTGAGTTAGTCAGCTGGAGAGACAGCGGTGTCAGGGGCAGCAACGTGGTCACGTTGTGATGTCACCAGTATACAGCAGCAGAGTGTGCTAACATAATTAAAACTGAGCTGCACAGGGAGCTCAAGCCTGTGTTAATAAAGCAGAGCAGAGGGGGAAACGGAGAGGAGAGAACCAAGGGTCAGGAGGACAAACAAGGAAACTGGCTGCTGATAGCCTGTGCACCCTGTGTGCCATAAAGGACTTTCTGATGTCTTAACTGAAGCAGTCTCTGTAGAATAATGATAACAAGACAGATAGACACTGATGTGTAAGTGACATCATCAGAGCCAGAGTCCTGATCCTACTGAGGTTCAAAGAGACTCTAATCAGCCTCTTCATGTTTTTTTTTTTTCCCCTTGTAAGTTCTTGCCAGACATGCAGGAAACACAGAGACACTTATTCACACCAGCTTTTCTTGCCGGACCTAGAAACTAATAGACAATGGCTTCTCAGAGTTCATAGACTGTGGAATCAAGTTGTAAAGACATGGGCTCAGATAGATAAGAACACTGGTGGAAATTAGCATACACAAGCTCCAACAAGCATCTTAAGAGCTGTTCAGGCCTTTCAGGGAAACATGAAACTCTATCAACAGTTTATAAATAAAAGTGGAGTTATCAAAATGTTGTTAGAACAGTGTATGAAAGGAATAAGGCTGCTTTTCCTTGCTCTGGAAACTCTCTTTGTCCTCTGAGTAACTCGGGGGGTCCATAGTCTGATTTTGTATTGACCATTCTAAGCAATGTTTTGTTACTAGTTTTCATTGTACACTAAACATATTTTACACCATGTGGAGAGTCCCTCCGCTTTCTGGGTGTCATTATTTGAAATTCCCGGAGATCTTCCACATGGAAGGAGCTGGAAATTAGTGATACTGTCATCCCACTTTTCTTTGTATAGAATAAGCAATCTGGTTCCTCTCTGAGAATGGTGCATAAACCGGAATTCAGGAAGTTTGTATAGACAATGCACATTGATATTTGGCCAAGGCCCTTCCCCTTTAATAAGGATCATAGATTTGAATCTTTCTATATTTAAATAACAAGTGAGTGTTAAATGTTTACATAGCCCAAACTAATTAGTATTAGAAATATCTGCTTTATTTCCTTTTCTCTGAGACTTTGACATCAGCGGGGGAGGTTATGGCAAGTGCTCTATTTGATGTAAGCAGTAAACAGCTTGCCTCCTGTTCTTTTCCTGAACTTTGTAACAGTTAAATAGGGCTATGTACACCATGAACTTGGGAGCACCTCTCTTTTAGTTATTTAACTACAGTGGAAATCTTAATATAAAATGAAACTATTTAACTTTCCACACCGTAGCAAGTTCTTTAGTGGACTATTAATATTAATCAAGTGTGATTATCATTGTTAATTAAGTGAGAAGTTTTTCACTATAGATTACTAACTTAGCATCATGGAAGTACATATTCCTCACCTGGTACAATATGATAAGATATTTTATAGAGATATTCATGAAAACTTTTCTGCTTCAACTATTCAACTCTCAGCCTACTTTTAGTTATTCAGTGAGACTCTGGGATCTTGTCTTTAATATCATTCCCCCAAGTTGACCTATAAGTGGATGGGTTTATATATGCTAAATATGGTATATGTTTGGCCAGAATTTTAACTGTAACTCAGCAAGTCAGATATAAGATTTAGTGTTCTTGTGTAATATTTGGCAAAGCAAAAGACAGAAATGGGAAGTTAGAGAGCAAGTGCAATAATGGAGAAAGGGTTCTTCAATAAATGACAAAATTATGTTAGTCAGGGTTCTCCAGAAAAGCAGGACCAATAGGAGATATATGATGATAGATAGACATGGATGATAAGAGGAGATTTATTGTAAGAACTTATTATAAGAATTGGCTAATACATTGTGGAAGTCAATAGGCCATTTGTAAACTAGATAATGATGAAAGCCAGGTATTTAATGATGTGTGAACCTGAAGGTCTGAAGACCAAAAGCTGTGATGGACAGGGACAGCAGAAGATATATGGTGAGAGACATAGACAAAGACAGACAGACAGACAAACAGAATGAATAAATCTCACATCTTAATAACAATTCTATTCAGGATCTTAATGGGTAGATGGACATGCATTCCTACTGATAAAGGACAATCTATTCTTAGTCTAGTGATTCAGATTCTAAAAACCTTAGCCCTAACCTGTTCACAGGTTCTGAGTGTCCCTTAGCTGAATCCTGAGCATGTAGGAAATGAACCATTACAAAGTGATGTCTGTAAATCTGCTTCTTCCCCGCTCAACAAGTTGTCTTCTTTTGCTCTGTTCTCTTAGCTGACATGTGTGCTTGCATTGTTCCTTTTAGTAAAAGTGCCCATTGCTATTGTACCTCTCGGATAGTTTCCCCTTTTTCCTCTAATTGACTTTCCTTTGCTCTCTCTTCTCCAAATTATGTGATGTTTAACTCAGAAAACATCCCTTGTACCTCTGGACTTATTTACACATCTTCTTTATGTAAATTTGGAGGGCAGTTGTACCTTGTCTAGGTAAGTCAAGTGACCTTTAGTCTACACAGTCTATCTACAATTCACAGTTTCTAGCCCATCTCTCCCTGTACCTCTCTATTGCAAATTAGCTTATATTTAAACTCAGTATACTTAGAAACAAAAGCAGGAAAATGCTGAATGTGCTGTCATATCTCTGGTTTGAGTAGAGTTATTTAACATGTCTGCCTACAAAACACTCAATAAAAATAATCTTTGTTCTTTATTGCAACTACTATTATGGCAACAGACAAGACAGAAAACATTTAAGAGTCCTTGGGAGAAAGATAAATATAAGGAAAAACTGTCCAGTTTTCCTGTAACCCCTCTTCACAGGGCCGCCAAATAACTCTCCTATTTGCCTCACACCAGGGGTGTGTCAGTGATGTATTTTCACAAGTGCTTAAATACTGAGATAAAAAGTGGAGTGTGAGTGTCAGAGGTGGAAGTAAAACATAAGGCTCTACTAACTTGCCAGTTTTCACTGAAGATAAATAGTTTTGCTTTGCAATAACAAAGGATTCCCATATCTCTAAGTCAGCTACTTACAGCTCAGGAAATTGATCTCAAAGAGGCCCCAGAGTAGAGCTGACAAGGTCTAATGATTGGTGAGTGGCAGTTCTTCTAGTACAAAGGCAATGTGTGTCAAAACTCTGTAGTGCCAACCAAATCTTGTGTCATAGCGGACCTGAATATGGAACACAGTCTTAACTCACTTCTGTACTATAGCCACCATTTTTTCAACTCCCAGTTCTATTCCAGACCTAAGATTTTCACAGTGAATAGAACCACGTGCTACCCAAATTCACTTTGACAACTGCCACAGAGAAAATGTGATGTTCTTAAGGTTTATTACTGTAAACCATGAGCCAACTAAATGATAGGTATTTCTATTTGTTTTACCCTTTCTATGCACGTATGTATGTATGTGTATTTTATTCTTTATATATGAGAGCTCAACATTGCTGTGATTAGGTAAAATTTCAAGGAAAAGCTTTCCATTATTCAAATTCTCAGAATTTCTGTGGAATTACATGCTACAGATACAAACACATTCCTCAGGTTAAGTCAAGAGGAGTACAGAAATCACAAGAAGTCTTGGAGTTTAGGATCACTGGAGAACAACTACTTCATTGACAGTGAATATTACTCAGAGGGATTGAAAGACATTAGACTTCCCTGCATGTTGTGCACGGTGGCTGCATTACATGCTGTCACTAAAGTATTCTTTCCCCTTTTAAGAAAGCATCACCTGCTGGGACATCTCTTTGGTTTGGTGGTACTCTGAAGTTATGCATAAAGCATGGGTTATTAACCAGAATGTACTTCACATAAACATTTAATGATTCAATTAGTGCATGGGTTTCATTCACATGACTTGGGTCATTGAAGACATGGATGATAACTCTGTAATGGGCACAGAACTCTGTGGTAAAAAATGATTAGAGTTGTTTTTTCTTTTCTTTCTACTAAAATCTTGTGACTAGTGAAACTATGAACAAGAAAACAAGGTAAAAACAGACCTTGCTATAGACAAGAATTCTGAGACACTGAGTTATTTCATGTTGATTAGCTTCAGACTTTCAGGATTACCTTGAAAACTGTGCACACAATTTGATCACCACACTTTTCTTTCTGCTTCCAGAGCCTGTCTTTACATCCATCAATATGGGATTTAAAGAGTACTTGGAAGGGCACCAAGCTTGAGTGTGTCGAGAGTGCTCACTCACCAAGACATGCAGACAGGATGAGTGTGTACTCACAGAGATTGAAACATTTTCTTTTTCTTACTTTCTGAGGACATTATTAAAGAAAAGCCCAGCAACTTATAAAAATGGTGGAACCAGTCAACACACAGTGTTGCTTTGATTAATTAAACCTATATCTTTTTCCAAGACTTCACAATAGAGCACCCATTGTGAGGCACTCAGGTTCTCTTCTAAAGTGTTATATGAATATTTTCCATATTGTAAGACAAGTTTTTTTCAAAATGAAGTTGAGTATTGTTCTTTCCAATGTCTGTGAAGAATTGGGGTTTTGATAGGGGTTGCATTGAATCTGTAGACTGCTTTTGGTAAGATTGCCATTTTTACTGTATTAATCTTACCTATCCATGAGCATGGGAGATCTTTCCATTTTCTGATATCTTCTTCAATTTCTTTCTACAGGGACTTAAAGTTCTTGTCATATAGATCTTTCACTTGCTTAGTTAGAGTTACCCCAAGGTATTTTATATTATTTATGTCTATGGTAAAGGGTGATGTTACTCTGATTTCTTTCTCAGTCCCTTTATCATTTGTATATAGGAGGGCTACTTTTTTTTTTTTTAGTTAATCTTGTATCCTGTCACATTACTGAAGGTGTTTATCAGCTGTAGGAGTTCCCTGGTAGAATTTTTGGGGTCATTTATTTATACTATCGTATCATCTGAAAATAGTGAAAGTTTGACTTCCCCCTTTCCAATTTGTATTCTTTTGATCTCCTTTTGTTGTCTTATTGCTCTAGCTAGAACTTCAAGTACTATATTGAATAAATATGGGGAGAGCGGACAGCCTTGCCTTGTTCCTGATTTTAGTGGAATGGCTTTGAATTTCTCTCCATTTAAATTGATGTTGGCTTTTGGCTTGCTGTAAATTGCCTTTATTGTGTTTAGGTAAGTTCCCTGTATTCCTGATTTCTCCAAGACCTTTATCATGAAGGGGTGTTGGATTTTTTTTTCAAAGGCCTTTTCAGCATCTAATGAAATGATCATGTGGTTTTCTTCTTTCAGTTTGTTTATATGGTGTATATTAATAAATTTTCTTATGTAGAACCATCCTCGCATCTCTGGGATGAAGCCTACTTGATCATGGTGGACATTTTTTTTGATGTGTCCTTGGAGTCGGTTTGCCAATATTTTATTGAGTATTTTTGCATCAATGTTCATGAGGGAGATTGGTCTGTAATTCTCTTTCTTTGTTGCATCTTTGTGTGGCTTGGAAATCCGAGTAACTGTAGTCTCATAAAAGGAGTTTGATAAAGTTCCTTCTGTTTCTATTATGTGGAACAATTCAAAGAGTATTGGTATTAACTCTTTTAAGATCTGGTAGAATTCTGCATTGAAACCATTCATTTGGACAAACAGAAAATCCAGGATAGCTAAAAGAATCTTGTACAACAAAGCCACCTCTGGAGGCATCACCATCCCTGACCTCAAGCTCTACTATAGAGCCATAGTAATAAAAACAGCTTGGTATTGGCATAAAACCTGACATGTGGACCAATGGAATCAAATTGAAAACCCTGACATTAGCCCACACACCTGTGAACACCTGATTTTTGACAAAGAAGCCAAAATTGTATGATGGAAGAAAGAAAGCATCTTCAACAAATAACTGGACATCAATATATAGAAGATTGCAAATAGATCCATGTTTCTCACCGTGCACAAAACTCAAGTCCAAGTGGATCAAAGACCTCAATATAAAACCAGTTACACTGAATCTGATAGAAGAGAAAGTAGGAAGTAGTCTTGAATGCATTGGCATAGGAGACCACTTCCTAAACACCAGTAGCAGAGACACTGAGAGCAAAAATTAATAAATGGGACCTCCTAAAACTAAGAAGCTTCTGTAAGTCAAAGTATACAGTAAATAAGACAAAATGACAGCCTACAGAAAGGGAAAAGATTTTCACCAACCCCACATCTGACAGAGGGTTTATCTCCAAAATATATAAAGAACACAAGAAACCAGATATCAAAATAATGAACAATCCAATTTGAAAAAGGGGCTATAGAGCTAAACAGAGAATTCTCAAAGGAAGAATTTCAAATCGCTGAAAGACATTTAAGGAATTGCTGAACAGCCTTAGTCATCAGGGAGATGCAAATCAAAATGATCCTGAGATGCCATCTTACACCTGTTAGAATGGCTAAGATCAAAAGCACTGCAGACAGCTTATGTTAGAGAGGATGTGGAGCAAGGGGAACACTCTTCCACAGTTTGTGGGAGTGCAAACTTGTACAACCAATGTGGAAATCAGTGTGGTGGTTTCTTAGAAAATTGGTAATCAATCTTCCTCAAGACCCAGTTATACCACTTTTGGGCATATACCTAAGGAATACTCAATCATACCATAGAGACACATGCTCATCTATGTTCATAGCAGCATTATTTGTAATTGCCAGAACCTGGAAATAACCTGGATGCCCCTCAGCTGAAGAATGGATTAAGAAAATGTGGCACATATACACAATGGAGTACTACTCAGCAGAGAAAAACAATGGCATCATGAAATTTGCAGGCAAATGGGTGGAACTAGAAAAAAATCATCCTGAGTGAGGTAACCCAGACTCATAAGGACAAACATGGTATGTACCCACTGATAAGTGGATACTAGATGTAAAGCAAAGGATAACCAGACAACAACCCACAACTCCAGAGAAGCTAGCTGACAAAGAAGATCCAAAGAGGGATGCATGGATTGCCCTGGGAAGGGGAACTAGATGAGATCTCCATGAGTGAACTGGGGATGAGGGGTGGGCAATGGAGGGTAGGGGATAGGGGATGAGAACAAAAGGGAATGGGAGGGTTGAGCTGGAACAGGGATGGAGTGGGAAAGCAATAAGAGAGATACCATGGCAGAGGGAGATATCATGGGGAGAGAAAGAAACCTAGTTCTAGGGAAGTTGCCAGGAATCCCCAAGGATGACCCCAGCATGGACTACTAGAAATAGTGGAGGGGGTGCCTGAACTGAACTGTCTTGACCCAGTGATTCTCCAATGACTGATGGAAGCAGATGCAGAGATCCACAGCCAAACACCAGGCAGAGCTCCAGGAGTCCAGTAGGAGAGAGAGAGGAGGGATTCTATGAGCAAGTGCATCAGGATCATGATGGGGAAACATGCAGGGATGACCAAACCAAGCTGTTGGGAACTCATGAATGTTGGATCAATGGCTGTGGAGTCCGCATGGGACTGGACTAGACCCTTTGCATGGTGAGACAGTTGTGTAACTTGATCTGCTTGGGAGGCCCCCTGGCGGTGGATCAGAATCCATCTCTGGTGCATGAGCAGGCTTTGTGGAGCCCACTACCTATGATGGGACACCTTCTGCAGCCTTGAGGCAGGGGGAAGGGCTTGGACTTGCCTCTACTGGATGTGCCTCTCCCTGGGAGGCCTTGCCCTCCTGTGGGGTGAGTGGGGGGTGGGTTGGGGGAGAAGCTGCGGGGCAGGAGGAGGGAAGAGGGGGATCTTTGATTGGTGTGGAAAATGAATGAAAAAATTTTCTTAATTAAAAAAAGAGAAAAAAGACAAATTATAACTTCATTTTATGGGGTATATATCTCTAAAGAAAAACAAAGCTGTGAGTTTGAAAATAAAACTGGGTCATGTCTTGGAGGTTATGTGACAGCAGACTCGAAGTTTAGTCATACATATGCAACTCCTGTTCTTGTCCAATTCACCGTGTGTTCTGCATTTGGATTCTAGCAGCTCTATGAATAACAATTTTTATAATTAGTCATTCACTTTTTTTACATTTCTCTGATAACTCTAAGACTATTGAATGTTTATTCTCCAACAACTAGAATTTAATCTAAAACTAACTTTAGGCAATTTTACTTTTCTCAGTTTTCCACAAGCCAGATGAATGACAGCTGGATTGATCAGAATGGTCTCTGCTAAAGACTGGTGAACTGAAGAGAAAATCCTCTAGAAGTGCATTACATAGTACCCTCCTCAGCACACTCTAAATTTTTTTTAATCAATTCAGCGTCTTCCTCATGTCGAACCCCCGTTAACAATTCTGAGACTTTCTGATACAAGGGCATCAATTAGTTAAGTACCCCAATTTAATCCTGATACAGAACTCTACGTGGTGATGGTAGATGCAGTCGAATCTACCATCTACCCAAGTCCAAACACATCTTCTTTTCCTCTTTTCACTATTTCAAAGATCAAAAGAAGTGTGTGTGTTTGAATTTGTGTGTGTGTATGTGTGTGTGTGTGTGTGTGTGTGTGTGTGTGTGTGTGTGTCTGCCTGGTAAGTACTAGTTATGGTAAGGTATTAAAAGGGCAGGGTGGTGCATGCTTTTAATCCCAGCACTCAGGAGGCAGAGGCAGGCGGATTTCTGTGAGTTCGAGGCCAGCCTGGTCTCCAATGCGAGTTCCAGGAAAGGAGCAAAGCTACACAGAGAAACCCTGTCTTGAAAAACAAAACAAACAAAACCAACAACAACAACAACAAAAAAAACGAAAACAAAAAAGGGGGCAATTTTAAAAAAATCAATTACCTATTTTTTAAAATTACCTTTGAGAAATTAAGCTATTATAGCAAAGTGCAAGATACATACATACATATATAGATAGATACACATACATATATATATGTCTGTATGTATATATATATATAGACATACTACTACCTTTAGCTATCAATCATGTGTTATGTTTTTAGTCTTTAGTCCTCAAACACTGATTTTTACAAGCACCTATTGGTTATCATCAAGGGATAGTGAGTTTTTTTTTTCATTTTTTCCTTTTTTTACTATTAGAAACTAAAATTTATTTGGGAATCTATAGGAGTCTTGTGAATTTTACTACTTTTCTACAAAAATGATTCTAAGTTGAACATTTAGGAGCACTTGGGAGATAAGAAGGAGACCCCCTTTACCTGCCGTATTTACCACAAAGGCACAGGGGAAGTCAGTTCATGCTGGCACCTTCCCTAATCCTGTTTCTTTTGTGTATTTTGCTTTTATTTTTTTCAAGTTTTTCTGTATAAGGCTTTGTCGTATCTTTTCTAAAGAGCCCATGTGTTCCACCTTAAGAAGGTGTTCTAGGGTAAAGAAACTACCTTGTATTATTTGTACCTTGAGGATTCTAGCAGTAAAGAGGCAGGAAACTAACTTGATTTAGCCTCAAACCAAGAACTGAGCATACTGGCACATCTTAGAGTTAGTTTGGCTCAGCTCAGCGTTGTGACGTAGGGTTTCCTTTGACCGTTCCACTTCTTGTGGTTCTCCTGAAGGCAAGAGTAGAGATTACTAAGGAATCTCATTTGTACATCACAGTCCACCTTTTCTACTAAAAATCAGTTATCATTTATAGACTATAAATGGTATTCCTAGAAGGGAAATGGGCTGAATAAAAAAAATACCCCCAATAGGAAGTACTATAAAATTAATTTTTCCCTTAGTGCAACTTCTTTCATGAAGCCTCAGTGGGCACGCTTTAATATAATGGTTATCTCTTCCTTGTAATGGTAACTCCAGCTTAAGTATGTTAATTAGTCAGCATTAATTTGAGTGTTTAAATGAGCATTGCTATGGCTTATGCTTGCGTCTGGCCCTGCTCCTGCTGTCAACTCTGCTGTTGGATCCGATTTTATTTTTTGGTGTGAGTGACACAGATGAGAGGCTCTTCTCTCCAGCTAGAATATAAATGAATGAGCATGTCCTTCAGTTTGTCCCTGTAATGTCTGTGATTGGTCACCAGGCTTCTTGATGTGATTAGGTCTCCTTCATTTTCTCCAGGCAGGTGGTTCCCTAGTTTTCAACAGAACTGAAGGCAAACCTAATCTAGTTGTCAACTGGTAGGTCATTAAAATAATGTTTGATGATAGATCACCATGTGAATTTTGGCATGAATGGCTGACAGGGGTCAAAGAATTCTGACATTTCTGTGAAAGTAACCTTCTCATTCTGGTCTCCTTATTTTGTGGACAACTTTTCCTGGTGATCTTTCATAAAGGTGAAAAATAGGATAGAGTAGATAGATAGAAACATAGGCTGTTTCCTTCAGGCAAAAAAAATGATTTTTATAATACTGGGGCAATTGCAAAAATACTCCCTCTTTCATCAGTGTGTGAGAGTACAAAAAATCCCTATTTTGTTTAGTAATTATTTATCAAAATTCAAATATAGGTGTGGAGTTTTCACAGACTCAATACTATTAGTATTAGCACCTCAACGCACATTTATTTGTCACTTTAGAGAAATAAATGGGCTTTCTTCCTATTAGGGTTTATTTGGTTTAGTAATGTGTTATATCAATAAAGGTCTTCCAAGCACAAAAGTAGAGGAGATAAAATGATGTTGTAGAAATGGACTCTAGTGAAGCTCTAGAAGCAGCAGTAATAAAATAAAAGTGAAAACAGAACCTACCCACGTTTATTCAGAATGGTAAGTTGGCATACGTCCTTCTCAAGTTCCATTGGCTATAGTTGAGTAATGTGGAAACTTTATTTAAAAAAAAAAAAAGCATGTGTTTTTCCAGCTATTTCCAAATATTTATACTCATGACTGATTTAGGTCTTTAAAGTAAGGAGCTTTGGCGGCTGTTTTCCAAGCTTCTTTGGAAGTTTGTAAACAGAAAATAAGCATTTGCTTATCTGGGTTGCCATTTGTTCCACCCGTCTGTATCCATTTTATTCCATCACCGAAGATCCTCAGTAACGCCTGAGCCCTTGTGGATTAGCCTCTCTACTCTGGGGACTTAAAATGGTACTTTCTCGTCTGTTTTCTGGCTCAGTTATTGTGTCCCATTCCTAGCCCTTCTTTAATCCTGGGCTAGAAGTCTCTACCTTTTTTATACTCCCCATTGTTACTTCAGCTGGAAGAAACTGTCATGTCCTCTGCATCTTCCCATATTTATTAATTTTAGATATTTTGTTGCCCATGTTTTACTTTATAATGCAAGTTGGCCTGGAGCTCACCACATATCCCAAACAATCCTTGGAAGCACAACAATCCTCCTGCCTCAGCTTCTTGAATGCTGTGATTACAGGTATGAGCCATCAGACCCCACTCTTCTGCACTATTTTAAGAACCTACTTGCATGAGTTTTATAAATTCTAGATTTCCAGAATTTGTCTTTCCTAACTCAGGTAAAGAGAGACGACATCTCCCTTAAGTTCACATGCCTTGTAAGTACCAAATATAAAGTCTTGTGTATGGAAAACTCATTTATTAAGTTGATATATATATATATAATATATATATACACAAAGTCAATGAACTGAATGAAAAACTTCTACATTAATTAAAAATTCTTTTGATGGGGCTGTGCTTCTTACACTCTCTGATTTGGGAACTGCACGAGATTTTGAAATTGGCAAATGAGCAAGATGAGATGAATGCTGAGGAAGTCACACTGAAAGATATTTTAGACAGATAAATGTGTGGTCAAGACGCAATATTGGGAAGAGATTAAAACTGGGAAGAAAATTAGAAGTGTTTCCAATTTGATATGCACTAAATCAAATATGGAATATTTTGAAGGAGACAGGAGGAACACTGAAGCCCTGACCTAGTAGGTCAGCACACAAAGAGACTCTCCACAGAGGGTGTGGAAGGAAGCAAGGCATTTGGTTAACAAGCCAATCTGTGTGGCCAGAACAGCTGTACCTTTAATTGGCTTCTTAGCTATTTTTTTTTTCACAACATGAGTTCCGAAGTAATCAAATTACTTAAACAAATATAAAGGGATTTTTCATCCCATTTTCTCATATTGTTTAATTTTTGTTGGGGGTAAAATACTTCCCAGCTTTTTTAACTTTTAAAATGATATATTGGAGGATGGCTATCTATAATCTAGATCTTGATGAGGCATCACATTCCTCGCATAGTGCTTTTCATGTCCTTATTCACTTGAGTTGATGTGACTTCTAGGGAAAGCAGTTTGTATTCTAGGGGCAGACTACTTTTGTGTTGCATTTTACCATGCAAAATCCAGTTCATGAGATGGAGAAAATGTTTTGGGAGCTGTTAGCATTGTCTGTATTCAAGGGGGCAGCTGAGGACCCCCAAGGCAGTTTTGCTTCCTTGTTCATAATGCATTGCTGAAATGTAGTATATATAGAACTGATACCAAAACTCACATCTTTCAATTAAAAATGTAAATTTTGGAATGACTAAATAAGGAAAAGTTTCATGATACTTAGAAGCAAATAATGAACATTAAAACATGATGGATTTTTAGTTTAGACTGTAGAACTAATAATATGAATTATTATTAATATTATTATTATAATTAAGGTGCACTCATCTTTGGATATGACTAGAAGTAGACATGTGCATTGACAGGCTTACTTTCACACTGTTTTTGCTCAACTGTGAGAAATATCCTGTATAGGAGAGTGAAATCAAGACCAGTAATGCCTAGAGGGCCAAATTTTTATTAATTTAAAATAAAAGAATTTCATGGAACCCCTGGGTTTAATGCATAATCTGCATAACTCAGAATACCCGCTTTAATAAATAGAGAAATATGTAAGTCTCAAGACTATTAGTATAGCAGTATATTTAGGTAACTCATTGAGTACCTACCATGAGATTGGTAGTATTCTAGACCCTGAACAAAACTGACATAATTCCTTCTCTTAATTTGCATTCTCATGGTAAGTGGAAATAGACAATAAACAAGTACAAGATATGTGCACTGGCCGTGAATACTGCGAAGAACAATAAGTTGTGGTGGTGAGTTGAAGAGTGGTGATGCCAATGAATGTTCTCTGCCTGGGTTAGTCATTGAAGGCATTCTACTGTCTCTGCACAACACGACTAAAAAGCACTGGAATTATCTGGGAGCTAAGATCAAAGGTGGAAGCAGCAGTGAGAATGTGCCTGAGTTTGAATTCTCAGAAAAAAAAAAATTAAAAAGCAAGAGGCCCATGAAATTGGAGAAGAGTGGCAAAGAACAGAACTGGAGGAGATAAGACCCAAAAGAGTTCCCAGTAGAGTGTCACAAGAGCCTTATTGAGTGTATACAGGACTTTGAAGATACTGTGAATGAGCTGAAGTCATGCAATCGTGACAGACTTAAGAATCTTGCTGTGTAAGAAACAGATCATGAAAGTGACACATCTAAATCAAGGTCACTGCGATACTTATGGTAGAGATGAAAAAGATCTCAGCCAGACTTGTACCTTTAGACCTGATCAAAACTGGAGGGACTCAGGAGAGATTTGAACAGTAAAAATTTTCAAGATGCATAAAAGTGCTGGAAATACCATATGCACCACTTCTAAAGGTATACGTCTCTTTCAAACTATAGCAAGCAATAAAGGGAATGGCTGAGGTTGCTCTGAAAAGAATTGACTCTAAATGAGAGAGTGCTGAAACAGGAAACTGTTGGAGCTCATCTAGGTTTCCTGGTGGCTTTATCCAGCAGGTCTGCATAAAGAGAATAATTGGACCACGGGCCTGAGTACCAGGTGTTTGGAAGGGTCTACACTTGGCTGTATCTAGCAAGGGGGAGGTCCTTTGCTCCTCCCCTTGACATTGTCATAAAAAGTCCTTTGGTATAAAGTTCTGGGCCAGTGGATAAGGATCCAGGCCCTCCCGAGGCTATCCTGTATTTCCATCTTTCCTCTCATCATCTAGGTAATATTTCTTTCTTGCTAATATTTTTCACTTCTCCCGACTCAAGAGTACCCTGGTTCATAAAAGTGGCGGCTTGTCCACCACAGGAAATTTACCAAGAAGTTACTGAAATTAATATAGCTGGAGATAGCTGCCCAGTCAGCTACATATAAGTATATATACAGGTATATATTATATATATTCATATATACATTTCACACCAATGACTTTGTCCAAGTTTGGTCATGTGACTTTCTCTTCACACTTTAATATACAAGGTGATGATGTGGAGTACACTTGGCCTGTGTCTGAAGAAACTAGTCAAAGCCTCCATACTCTCATTCCCTGCCTGCTTGCAGAACCAAAAAATTCTGTGATGGGTAACAGAGCCAGTACACAACTTTAGCATTTTCCAGAAATTGATATATTATGAGTAGGAAACATATACCACATGTAAAATTATTTTTATTGTACTACTACTGTTACCTAGAAAAATTAGTACAGAAAATACAGTTGACATTTTCAAAAATATGTAATATTAATTTTAACATTGGATGATGATAAAATAGACATTAGACATTAGGGTAAATAAACAACGTTTTAGAGTAGCATATTTTCTATAAAACGGCTCCTGTTTATAATTAGGTCATATGCCTTCAAGACTGTGACTCTGGAAAGCAGAATATTGTAGGTTCTACTTATTGTTTCTTATGGTATCTTAGGAGCTACTACCAAAAAGCAATGAATTCTGATAAGAATTCACTACTTTGAAAGCTTAAACAAAAGGGAGAAGATTAAATCCTCAAAACCTAAGGGCTGACAGGGTTGAAAAAATTTTAACACACTAGAACTCAACTGGATGAAATAAGACTGGAAAAGCCTCATTTCAACTTCCATTAAACAATGTGCTCTATTCTGTATGAAGATCAAAGGAAAATTGGGTGGGTATCTTTATTGACTCACAGAATTCTCTAGTAGATCAGAAACGTGGGAACTTTGAAAGAATCATTTTGACAATGAAATTCTAAGCCAAAGTCTCATCAGAGAGCTTCTGTCATTGCCAAGGTCTACACCCTGCCTGGCAGAATTTCATGTCCAACACGAAGCAGGGGCTGCCATGTGCTGGACAATCTTCTCTTTGTCCGGGGGGGTGTTTGTATGGTGACGATCCTGTCCCTGGAGCAACATTGCATGCTGGGTATCAGGGTGTGGAAGAAAGGCATTTGCCTTTTGGTTCATGGATGAATCGATTATAAATAGCCACATAATGAGTCCAGTGGAGAAAAGAATGTATTGTTCAGAATTGCTACAGTTTGAGTCAGGTCCTATGACTGGATGGGAGCTTGAATCACATAGTCTAAGCAGGAGTGGATGTATAGAAAGATACTTTAAAAATCAAAAGAGTTGACTAAAGCGTGGATGGTGAGCTGTCTACCTAAAATGTGTTTTTCTTTTTCCACACTGCTCAGTTACCAATAGGAGGAAGGTAATCCATGAAGAGGTACAACAAGCCTCTCCACATCTGTGTGCAGTATGTAACTAATTTGACTCCACATCTATGTGCAGTATGTAACTAATTTGACCTAGGGGAATATCTATAAACACTATGCCTTTCTCCATCAAAATGGACCTTTACAGTTACGGTACTCTATTGCCCTTTCTGATAGATTTAGAGCAGGGAAGTCCTCAGATTTAGGGATGATTGAGCTATAAAATAGCAACAAATTTTGTTTTTCATTTATGAGAAAGCAAACCCACCACATAACAGTGAAAGCATGTATTGAATAACACAAAAGAAGCTTCCAGTATTCTAAGTCACTGAATCTGAAGATTTAACTATTGCTACAATCAGTATTACTCAACTGATAGAAAAAAATTATTATTGACAATATTAGATTACTTTTTAACAAATGTATTCATAAGTGGGCTGAGGAGGGCTCAGTTAATAAAATAACTGCTGTCCAAGCATGAGGACTGAGTCTGGGGTCACAGGACCCATACAAAAAGCGGGGTGTGTCAGCGTACATCCATTTCTAAGGAATCCTATTTCTAAGGGGTCGGTGACAGAGAGAGAGGCAGGCAAATTCCCGGAGCTCATTAGCCAGCCAATTCTGCTAGTCAGTGACGCTTAGATCAGTGAGGAACCCTGCCTCAAAAAGTAAGGTGGGGAGCGATTTAGAAAAATATCTGACACCCACTTCTAGCTTCTACATGCATATGCATATGTGCAGATACCCACATAAACATGTATATGCAATACACACATGTTCGAGCATGTATTTATTACTTATCAACCTGATTTGGAAATTATTATGATTTTTTTTTTGAAACTGAGCAAAGCTTTGGCTACTTGCCCACAGTCACCTAAGGAGTAGGTGACAAATGGGGATTCAAAAGCACATGTGCCAGTATAGTGCCATATTTGGAAAGAAATGACTGATATAAATTGCTGTGGTTGAAGAGTAACTTAAGGAGGGTTTGGCTATTGTATTTTCTGGGTAAATTATGACTGAAATTCTCTGCTAAATCTTAAATGCTTACACACTATTTGAGTATATAAGATGAAGGACAGATAGAACTCTGCCCACTATTACTGTGCTGTTCATCTATAACATTAGACAAAGCTAAATAAAGTATCCCACTTTACTCATGAATTCCTCTCTCGTCTTTCTTGTATGGCTCCTATCCTGAAAGCTATTAATTGGTTGTTCCTAAGATTTAAACTCCCAGGCAGGAAATGACTAACCTCAGCTTTAGGCGTAAATATTTATTAAAAATAAAATTTCATACTTAATGGATTTTTCTGCAGCACTTACATGGTAAGCATTGTTTCCATTGTTACAGTTTAAGGACGAAGAGATAGTCTACTCCTAATACTTACCTTTTTCATTTTTAATTTTTCTCCTGAAAAGTTGACATTTTATTCCACTCTTCCCTCTAGCATTGATCACCTTACTTTGGCTCTCTGAACCAGTGGGTAGTGAGTGCTCCATTCCCCATTGTAGATGTATACACAAGCCACATCAAGTTTTAGGCTTTATTTGGATAAACTGTATTTGGACTGCCCTCTTTTCAGTGATCCCTGGCTGCACTCTGCGACCCAGACCTTAGGTAGGCCCATTTGTATAACTAAAGGGTCTCAAACTTTGACTTTTTGATACTTGGTTCTTACAGATCGCAATTCACTTTGATTGTATCACAAGTCTCAAAAATTATGGTCAAGAATGTAAAACTCTCTTGTTGTTTCTCTCCTTGAGAACTTTAGATGGTTCTGAGGATAGCATTGTTACCTTCAAGCACAGAAACATTCATTCATTAAAATCTTTGTATTTGCCAATTTAAAGACTATGAATGGAGAGCCAGACATTGAGGTAAATGCTTTGTAAATCGAGACGTTGAGGTAGGAGGGCTGCGAATTGAAGACCATCATGAGGTAAACCATGATTTTCAGGCCAGCCTGGGCTGTGAGGTCCTGTTTCAGGAAAGAGAAAAACACCACCAACAAAGTAATAATAATAATAATAATAATAACAGAGAAACATGTTTTGTTCTGAGCTTACATCACTTGGCTTCTGAAAATGCCACCAAAGACAGATACAGAGGTGTGTTTCCATAGTGACTCTAAATCCAGTCAAGTCAACAACGGAGCTTAGCCATCATAATGGTCAATTTAAAAATAGGCTAGAAACTTCCCCATTATCAAACACAACACTGATTTCCTGTCTCCGTCTTCACTGGCATCACGTTCTGTATATTTTATCCTCTGCATTCTTGTGAAGCATTCCTCTGCTTCTGTCTTAAGTTATCTAACAAAATTGAGATATTTAAGCCTCTCTTCAAAAAACTATCCACTAGACTCTTCACATATCAAAATCCTGAATTTCATTTCATGTGTAAAGTCATTTCTTAAAAAATAAGATAATATTTACATATCCAAGGGCTTATCACTTAGTATCTCTAGGTATTCCATTGTTGCCCTATTGTAAGATTATTTTCAGTTTATAGTACATAAAGTGAGATTCAGAAAAGTTAAGATCAATTTCCAGAGGTCCCAGAGTAAGTAGATGGTGTAGCTTCATATCAGACTCTATGTAAACACCAACTTTCTTTCTTGCTTAATATGTTGATTTTGTATGTAAATTCTGATCAAGTGTTTAAAAAAAAAAGACAATACTTGCCCATAGTAACAATTGAGTTGTTTAAGAATTTAGCTTCTAGGAAATTCTCTCTTGGACCCAATACAGATCTCTCAGGCAACCCAAGTCAATCTCTGTTTCTTCATGTCTTGAAAATGGAGTTTCACCAGAGTGATCAATGCATCTTTTTTGTTTTCAGTCAGTTCCTGGAGTTTTCACTATAATTCATTGATCTCTAAAACATAGTTTTGATCCATGGGAGACAGTTCAGTGAAACATTCTACAGCACTGGCTTCTATCCCAAATTTGGAATTCTTCAGATTTAAGTGAGGATTCCAGCTCTATTACATTAGTACACAATAAAATGTCTAAAATAGACCCTAGAAAATATGTCACTGCTAAAGGATGCATGCTTTTCTACACGTTCTTTTCATTGTCTTCTAATGAGCAATATTAAAGATCATTGTACAGCCGGGTGGTGGTGGCACACATCTTTGATCCCAGCACTCGGGAAGCAGAGCCAGGTGGATCTGTGAGTTCGAGGCCAGCCTGGTCTACAGAGCGAGATCCAGGACAGGCACCAAAACAACACAGAGAAACCCTGTCTCGAAACACACACACACACACACACACACACACACACACACACACACACACACACAATCCTTCTTTGGGGTTGGGGATTTAGCTCAGTGGTAGAGCGCTTGCCTAGCAAGCACAAGGCCCTGGGTTTAGTCCTCAGCTACAGAAAAAAAAAGATCATTTAAATTGACCAATAGAAAGTAGTATTGTGACTGCTTCTGAGTTCTGATGAATTTCCTCCAAAACTTTAACATGGCTGAGGCTCTCTGAAATTAGAGCTCGATTAGAAAAATCAGCAATGAAGCTGAGACTCGGAGGATCACTTCCCCCACAACCACACACTTGGGTGAGCACTTTATGTTTCTTGCTTGCTTCATTGTTTTCACCCTCAAAGTGACTTTTAAATACTTATGGTGCCTTTTGTAACTTTGAGAACCTTGGGGTTTCAATTTATGATTTAATTAGACACAGAGGTTTGTAATCTCAAATCAGCAACTTTGGTCTGCCTTGACACAAAGATCCACGGCATGAAGATTGTTTGTTTGTTAGAAGGAACATCCATGACTTACAAAACAACATTGCTTTTAACCACTTGTTTTCTTCTGTCAGTTTGGAAAGACCCTGGCCTTTCTGGAACTTGCCTATTAGGGGCAGAGACCGCCTTTCTTGTAAGGGCTTGTTGATTGTTTTCACGGAAGATTCCATACCTGAATGTAGCTCTGAGACTGTCTGAGGGACCTCCTCTCCGTGGGCACTGATCAGGTATTAAGCATTCTTGAGGTATTGTTATATTGCTATTAGGGTTAATGATGAGTTCTTTCAATTTACATTGTGAGCACCCTGATGTCCAATTTGCTATAAACAGAGGCATTGGGCACACAGTGATTTGTCTCCCTCAAAAGTAGTTATTAGAATCTCCCTTACTGTCCTGAGTGAAAGAACTATTAGCCCCACAGCCAGCAGGACAAGCTTTGTGCCAACACCAGCCATCTTGAGACAACTATGCCAAGCTGAATATCATGGCTCCCAAAGGTGTAGCCTGAGCCAGGGCTTTTTAAACAGTTTGTACCAGACATTTGCTATTATAAATAAGCGTCGATGAACTCTAGATGACTCTGTAACAGTGTCCACCTTGGCCAGACTGGAAGTATGTCCCGGATGGAGAGACTGATGCTAAGGTGCAAGGCTATGATTGGCCCAGAGAAGTGGCTGTGATGGTCCAAAACAAATGGCTGTGATTGGCCCAAACATCTCCTTTTAGGCTAGACAAGCTGGCTGCCCAGGCTCACTCACAGTCATCTGAGAGACACCGCTGTGCTGCTGGGTTAGCTCAATAAGGCTCCTCTCAGGTTGTCTCCTCTTGCCAGCTTTCTGTAATGTGATCTGAGCTGGGTCAGGAAGAAAGAGCAGACAGCAGTAAGTGGAGGAGGCAGGAACAACCCCGCAGACTAGGGCGGTGACAAAGAGTCAACAGGAATGGCAGCTTCTGCTTGACAGCCAAAGGGACCCCAAGTGGCTGTGACAGCTTGAGCTGGCTTCTGGTTGACAATGGTGGACTCCCGGACAGAGCAGTCATCGTCCAGCTCCTGGAGTCTGAGCTGTGCGCCTCCGCCTACTAGCACAGTCTGCTGATAACCTCTTATGGGCAGCTGAAGGAGTAGCAGAAGCCTTAGCATGGTTACCTAAACACAGAAGTGGCCATATGGTGATGGACCTGTCTGCCAGGAGCAGCCACAGTCCTGGGTTCACTCATCCGGCAAGCGGCATCCATACCTGAATGATCCTGACCATATCCAGGACTGATTCCTTGAGTAGACTCCTGGGTCTTGAGAGCAGTGGGTATATATTCTGGCTCCTACCCTGGCTCTACAGTGTAATCACCACAGTGGCTGTCAGCCCTAGTCATCCAGTCAGCAGCTGCTAAACTCTAGGAGTTTCCTGATAGGAAAACAAACAAGCAAACAAAACAAAACGAAACAACACAAAACAAAAATCAACAACAAAAACCAGGCGTCCACTGTAGGAAGACCAAGGAAGAAGCAGAGCTAGAGATAAGTGTGGAGAGTGGCTTAAAGAAAGATGGAAAGTTCCAAGGAGACAGAGAAGAGGATTTGAAGGTCCTGGTTGCCAGAAAAGCTCAAGAGCCAACTAGACTTCAGAGCCGAGGGTCTCTGCCGTCAAGATGAGAACTGTAATACTGGCAACTACCAAGGATTAGGGGTCCCACATACAAGGATTGCGTGGACACAAGAGGGCGCCACTGGTCACTGCTCCCCTTTGCCTACTGCTGCCACTCTGGGCTGCCAAGTACTGTGGGAAAAGAAAACCCCCAGGAGAACAGCCATCTGAGAGCATCTCCTGACTTACCCTGGGATTCTGTCATGATGGAGCAAAGGAGCCCCGGCCACTCAGCCCGCCGTGCGCACACACACCCCGCCACATTATTTCCCTTATAGTTAATGTTACCTTTATCACTCAGACTTCATCATCTGCTTTTGTAGGCACCACAAGTTCCCCGATGCCTCCCTCAGCTCTTATTGGACAGAATCAACACAACATGCATGTTCTGAAAATGTTGTATCACCAATTACAAAAATTGCCCATTCTCTTAGCAAAAAGAAATACCGTTTTTATCCTCAGACGTTTTCGTGATGTTTTTATTAAGGCTGTTCTGCACTGAATTTGGCTTCAGACCACAGACACTCATGGGCAGGGGTTCCTTTCTTTGTTCTTACATATGACACCACGGACGCTACCTTATTTTATAGCAAATGCAGTTTATGTGGTGGATGTTGAGTGAACAGTAAGACAAATAATGTTTCCAAAATGAGTGTCTTTGGCAGGCGCCTGGCCTGGCCATCATTACTAGAGGAGGAAAAACTTTCTCTGAGTTGCTCAGCTTTTATGAGAGTCTCGTTCTTCTAGCTCATTTTTTTTTTTTTTTTTGTATGTGTTAAAGTAGCCTTGTCTGAGACACTGAGTGGAAACTTTGGCTCGTAAAGAATAGGAATTCTTTCCTTCACTTGTTAGATATGTTTATGAAGTAAAATTATTTGTTGGGCTGTTAGCTTTCATTACATATAACATATAACTGAGTTAATTTGAGACATGAACTTAGACAGTACTTGGGTGATTGCCCAGGTGTGAAGAATCCTTTGGGATTAGGGTGGATGACACTGAATTCACAATAAACTTTGTCAGCTAAAAGGGGCCTTTAATTCCCTGGGACCCATTCCCAAGTCTGGTTAGTAACTATTTCATTCTGTTGATAAACACTTCAACAGATTCAGAGGTTACGCTTGAAAAACAAGGCCCCAAATTTAGCACTCTTCATCTTAACACCGATTGGGTCTATTTTAGATATGCCCAAAGCAGTAACTTGCTTCTTCCCGAACTTCACAAAGTATAAAGTCCCTTCATAAAAAAAAAAAAAGCCTCTTGAGTAACAGATACAGTTTCCATGTGAACTTTGTCCTTATTCAAGAATCAAGTAAACTAAAATGACATCGGGGCCAGATTTCATCCCTGAAGTGGGGACATACTGAATTTCTTATTGTTTGTGATTTTTGTTTTCTATTTTATATCACTATATGTCCTCTTTATTCTCCTGAGCAGAAATAATTTATTATTTTGACTGTGAGAACTTGTTTTTGTTTCATTTTTTATGAGCTTTTTTTTTTTTTTTTAAATATCAAAGCATCATACTGGAGTCTTGTATTTTGTTAAGTCCTACATTATTTAGTTTCCATGAACTCTAGGGTCTGTGATCTAGGGCTGTAGTTTTCCAGGGAGAAAAATTATGAAGAGAGAGAAAAAAGAAAAAAAAAAAGAAGGTAAAAGCTGTAGTGGTCAGGTAGCCCATGAGCGAGTCTAAGTGCGAAGAGTGTACTGCTCTGTGTGAAAAGAAGCAGTAACCTTTCCTGGGGCAAGTTCAGCAAAGTTTCTGCAGACAGCAGAGGAGCTGACAGAGTCAGTAGGAACACACGTGGATAGCCGAGAGTGTAGCAGTGAAGCCCCAGGAGGAAGCCAGACCTGAGGATAGAGAACAGCGGAGTTCCAGAGCAAAAAGAGCAACTGAGGCTACAGCAATGCCGGTGGGTAAAAGGTTTAGGTAAGGACGGAGTTAAGCAGGACTTCTGTCATAGGCCTGTGATGCTTCTGATCCTCGCTTTGAAAAGATGCGTCAGTGGATTCCAATGCGGAAAGTCGAACACGGAAATAATCTCGGGTGACTCATCACAATGGCTCTCATTTGCTCTCCAGGAAATCTCCAGTTTGCTGTGTAGAGGAATGCCATCTTCTCCCAGGGAGGCTTGAGGGATGCCTGCCTGGACCAGAGGAAACACCTCTCTATCTGTTAATGGCTAAGTCTCTTTAGTACCATGTGTGTTCCGATAATCAAGGGAGAACTTGAGCTGCTGTGAGGGAAAATTAGGACACAGTGAGACACAAAACTGTGCAGTGAGGAACAAAACAAGGTCTTTAGGGGGGCGGTATTTAGAGATTGCGCTCTTTGCTCACTTCTGCTTCCATTTTATTTTATTTTTTCCCTTGCCTGTCACACATACAAGATTTGACACTTGTATCTTTGATCATTTTGCCAGTCAAGCAAATGTCCATGATTAGACAATTCATTCTCTTGGTTACGCTTTTTTTTTTT
>CABHPQ010167169.1:7500-35508 GCA_902168405.1 Peromyscus aztecus | reverse complement strand
ATTTTAGACAATGTTTTGAGAGTAAAATATAATTATGTCATTTCTTTCTTTCTTTCCTGCCTCCAAACCAACCTATGTGCCCTTCCCCTTGTTCTCTTTCTCAACTCATGGCCTCTTTTTCTTTAGTTGTTATTACATATATGTGGGTAAATACATAAATACAACTTATTTAGTATGTATCTTGTTACTCGTATGTATATGTTTTCAGGGTTAACTTAACCATTGGTATTGTGTAACAAATTTGTGCATTCTTCCCTGGACATTTTATTCAGTCTAATTATTACACTGTTGTTACAGCTGAACTATCATGGCCAACATATGAGTTCTAAAAACACAGCTGTAATTCTTAATTATTGATGGTTTGGGTCACTTCTGGACTCCTACTGGTTTTCAAGATGGTCTTCAAGTTAAAAAATAAAAAATAAAAAAGTATGGTCAAATCTCATAAGAGTTTTCTTTTACACTTCTCTTCTACACATTAGCCGGGAAGTTTGAAGACATCTTTTGAAAATTAGTTGCCCATAATTTAGGCTGCTCCCTCAGCAAAGCTTGGATATATAGACAGCTCCAGGTACACTGAGAGTATGCTGCAGGAGTGCTTGGCAGACAAGGCAGCCGAAATGACACTAGTACCACCACAATTCTCATCTTGCTGGAGCCTTGGTTGAAAAGTAGCCCCACTGCCTTGCAAGTGAAAAGAAAATGTAAACTAAGAACACTTGCTACGTAGATTTTAAGGATTATTGAGGCCAGTTTTGCTTTTGTATATTGAGAAAATGACATTATTTCCCAGTTACACAATTCCATTGCCTGTAGTAGCTTCATATTTGGGTGATGAAAGTTGAGCACAAAACATTTAGACTTGCTCAAAGTAGTGTACAGTTGCTTAGTGTAGCAATAGGTGCTGGTCTGACCTACTTCTAAGCTAGATACTGTGATGCTTACCACCCTGGATCCTCATGATCCTCCAGGAAGGCATGTGCCCTCCCAGGTTGAAATATTAGCAATGGACAGGCACAACTAACTTCTTAAGATTTTCCTTTATCTCAGATATTTGTTTTCCACCAAATAAACTACCTAAGTTTTATTTTAATCTGGGTGGGTATTCATGCAAGCAAACTTAAACTCCAGTGACACACTGTCACTGTCATCCCCACATCTGTTTCTTGCCATCTGAAGTAGTGACATTGCTATGGTTTCCACAGCTTTAAAACACACTTGATAAATATTTAAAAACTATTTCTTTGGCAAGAGATCCATCCAAATTTTCATTTAAAGAAACAAAATTGGTTGTTTATTGACATCTGAAAGCAAGGTGGGTGAAAAGAACTTGGGACTGGTATTCAGATACAACGAAAGAGAATGAACTACAACTCACAGTACCTACCCAAGCAGGCTGCATTGCTTTGTGAGTAAAATAAGCATAATGACACTAATAAACCTCCACTTCCTTTCAGAGGGAGCCCAGGGAGTCGTGGTCCTTTACTCACTACAAGCCTTTCACTCCTTCAAGCCCCAGCAGAGTGTTTGGGAAATGAACTAGGAGCTAAGTCAGTCCTTTCTGCCTGAAATATTGAATGCAAAAATATTTATTTTTTAGTCTACAAAGTGCTTAATTGTCATGATTTTATAGCCTCAACCTCTCCTGCACCTCTCTGTTTCTCTGTCTTTATTCTTTAATAGTTTTGCTGCATATAATTTTAAATACATACCTAAGAGTATGAGATGATATAGAGAGCTCTGGTAGACATCATTACCCACCTTCTACACTTGTCAGCCCATAGGAAACTGAACGTACTGTTCACTCTGGACTCATTTTCCCACTCTCAATTAGCTTCAGTGCAAGTCTAGAACACCTTATTTCACCAGCAAGTGCCCAAATGTTTAAAGGACTCAGCACAAGTTTGAAAAACTAGAATTTAATTATACTTATAAAAATAATTAAAATGGCTCTTGTGTTCAAATTTTTACTGACTAGTCAAATTCCTTCTTGTCCCTTAAAAGTAATTTTTACCCAGTTTGTCTGAATCAGGACCCAATAATGCTAACCCATGAAATGATTAATGTGCACTGGAATCCTCTCTGGACCAACTCCCCTTCCATCACTCATTTTCTCAGCTTTAGTATTTATTTTTGAATAACTATAGAGTTTTCTGATGGAATCTTATTAATTTGATGATGCAGGACATCCTTCAGTATATTCTTCCCCCCTGTACTGTAGCTAGAGTTTTCCTGCCTGGTCCACAGTCAGGGCAAATCTCTCTCACCTGCCAGTCCCACAGCCGCTCAGACCCAACCAAGTAAACACAGAGACTTATATTGCTTACAAACTGTATGGCCGTGGCAGTGTCTCCTTCCACCTTCCTGTTCTTTTCTCCTCTCTGTTAGTCCCGCCTATACTTCCTGCCTAGCCACTGGCCAATCAGTGTTTTATTTATTGACCAATCAGAGTAATTTGACATACAGACCATCCTACAGCACTGTACTATTTATAAAGTGATATTGGTAAGCAAAGGCTTGATTGTATTTGACTTCTTGGATCGTCTTCTTCCCTCAGAGGAAAGTCATATTGTACATCTGTCTTCACATTATGTCAGAAGTCACCAATAAGAAGTGACTGCATTTACCTAACTTTTGAAATCAATATAAATCCAGTTCTGTTGTTTATACATTTACTGGCTGGGATAGATTATAAAGATAAAAATTTTTATTAATAATTATTTGTTTTCTAAGTGAATTATAACTCACCAGTTATCCAAAGGGTCAACTATTTCCCTGACATATTTCTATAGAGCCAAAATAGGTTTTCCTTTCAAAGAGAAAAAAATAACACTTATTGAACCAGAATTTAAACAAGTTAAAATTTACAATTTACTTGTTCTTACAATAAGCACCAGTAGTTCATTAACTTTTTAATGAGAGGCAGTCTATCTTATGGATAGTCCATACTTTACTCTTTCACCAGCAGAGGGAAAATGTGCTTTTTCTAACTTTGGGTACTTATTAATAAAAAGTGACACAAACATTTATGTTAGAGAATTTTATTTTTTGCACTTAATTATATTATTTTTAATTACATGTTGGTGCATCTGTGTGTGTGCATGCGCACACACCCACATGTATGTGGGTTTGTGCTCAGGAGAGTAGGTGCACATGGAAGCCAGAGACACTGGCTCTCCTGGAGCAGTAATTATAGAAGGTTGTGAGCCACCTACATGGGTTCTGGGAACCAAACTCAAGTCCACTGGAAGAGCAGTAAGTGCTCTTAACCGATGAGTCTTCTCTTCAGACCATATACAGAGAATTCTAAATGATTATAAAATTTATTTCTCTTCAATAAATACTTGAATGAAATGTGGCTGGAGTCTATAATAAACACATGTTTAACTTTAATAAGAAAATCTGTAACATTTCTAATGTGACTGTGCCATTTTGTGCTGTCAGCAAAAGTTCACAAAAAGAAACTGCCCTTTGCATTAAATAATTTTCGAGGCTGATTAACTGATTAAAACTTCAGTGAGGACTAGCAGAGTGGCTCAGCCAGTTAAAGTACCTGCTGCCAAATGTGCTGACCTGAGTTCTATCCCCAGGACCCATGACATGAAAGAAAAGTACCATCTGCTGCAGCTTGTTACTGACCTCACATACTTGATGGTACCTGCAAACAGTTTTGCACACAGACACACAAAATTAATAATGACAAAAATAATTTTTAAAAGCAAACCAATAAAACTCACCTCCAGTGATTGTAGAGGGATTGGAATGTTACAATGTACAGAGCCTCATTGCAATCTATCCTGGTCTATCCTTAGCCCCCTTCAATAACCCTCCCATGCCCACTTCTGTGTCTGAGCTATTATACCTGTGACTATCTGTGAAATGTTATCAAATCACTAATTTCTACCAATCAAAAACCTAAGAACATCACCAGCATAGGTTTCCCCACTTCGTTGTAGCCTGCCTACTTGATGTTTCCACCAATGAATTTTGAGAGTGTTGTGATTTATGACTTTGTATTGCTATAAAACTCCAGGGAACTTCTACCACATTTGAACATAGAACTAGGGTAAACTGAATTCATGTTCCTGGGACATAGTAATCATATTGGCTCCAGAAGAAACTATCTCATCTCTTTTGAGATGAGACTTCTAGTATTCATATCAGCAATGAATGAGAGTTCCTTGTTCTGTATCCTCAGTAACACTGTGTATTGTGGGACATCCCAGGAAGTGTGCAGTGATATCTCACTGGATGTTAACTGGAAATTCCTCAGTGAGGGATGATGTTGAGCTGTCAGGGACCAAACATGAACCATGGAAAAGTACTAGCTAGGCCAGAGAACAAGCCACAGGCCCTAAACCAGATGCCCCCAAAGATAAAGAACATCCTGTGGTCAGGTAGGTCAGGTAGCATAGCAACAGAACAATGGGCCCTGACCAGTGACCTTACCACCTAGCACAACATCCTGCAGCCTCACGACCTGCATGTCCTCCTTCACCTGCATGTCTCCCGTCAACTGCACGTCCAGCACATCCTGCACCCCTTCCCTCCTTCCTGCCCCCTCCCCCTCCCATGCTATATAAGCCTTGCTGAGGAGAATGAAATTTGCAGCTTGATCAGAACCCTGTCTTGCTGTCTTCTTTAGTGTCTCCCTGTCCCTTTCATTCTCTCCCGCAGGTGAGTCGCCCCCGTTGACACCCCGCTGGCCGGGGCATTGAGCACCTATTCATATTCATCTTTTTTTTGCCATTTGTGTATCTTTTAAGTGAAATACCTATTCAAATCTTTCATCTATTTTGTTTTACTGTCTTTGTTTTGATTTCTTATTGTTGAATTTAAGTGCTATGAATACATTCTTCAAATGTCTGTTGTATTTGAGAGTTTTGTATTTTTTAATTAAGGAATTTTTTATTCATTTTACTTACCAACCACAGATCCCCCCTCTTCCATCCTCCCTCCCCTCCAGCCTTCTCCCCACAACCCACACCCATTCCCTCCTCCGACAAGGTAAGCCCTCTCATGGGGAGTCAGCAAGGCCTTGGCCATTGAGTGGAGGTAGGTTCAAGCCCTACCCCCTGAATTAAGGCTGTGCAAATTGTCCTATCATAGGTAGTATGTCCCCAAAACCCAGCTCATGCACAAGGGATGGATCCTGATCCTACTGCCAGGGAGCCCCTTAAGTAGATCAAGCTACACAACTGGCTCACTTATGCAGACAGCCTAGTCCAATCCCATGGAGGCTCTAAAGTTGGTCTAAAGATCACGAGTTCCCACCAGTTTGGTTTGGTTGTCTCTGTAGGTTTTCCCATCGTGATCTTGATACCCCTTGCTCATCAAATCCCTCTTTCTCTTCCTCTCTCTCTCTCTCTCTCTCTCTCTCTCTCTCTCTCTCTTCATCTGGACTCCTGGAGCTCAGTCTGGTGCTTGGCTATGGATCTCTGCATCTACTTCCATCAGTTACTGGATGAAGGCTTTATGATGACACTTAAGGTAATCACCAAGCTGGTTACTGGAGCAAGCCAGTCCAGGCACCCTCTACACTATTGCTAGTAATCTAATCTGGGTTCATCCTTGAAGATTCCTGGGAACTTCCCTAGCACCCTGTTTCTCCCTATCCCCATGATATCTCCCTCTGCCATGGTATCTCTTCCGTTGCTCTCCCACTCTGTCCCTGTTCCAGGTCAACCATCCCATTCCCTTATGTTCTCATCCTACATCCCCTACCCTACATTGTTCCCCCCCCCATCATTCCCAGTTTACTCATGGAAATCTCTTCTATTTCCCCTTCCCAGGGTGATATATGCATCCTTCTTAGGGTCCTTCTTGTTAGCTAGTTTCTCTGGAGCTGTGAGTTGTAGTGTGGTTATCATGTAGCTGTACAGCTAGTATCCACTTATGAGTGAATACATACCATGTTTGTCCTTCTGAGTCTGGGCTACCTCACTCAGGATGATATTTCTAGTTCCATTCATTTGCCTACAAATTCCATGATATCATTGTTTTTTACTGCTGAGTAGTGCTCCATTGTGTTTTTGTGCCATATTTTCTTTATCCATTCTTCAGTTTAGGGGTATCTAGAATGTTTTCAGATTATGGCTATTATGAATAATGCTGCTATGAATATAGTTGAGCATGTGTCCTTGTGGTATGATTGAGCATTCCCTGAGTATATGCCCAAGAGTGGTATAGCTGGGTCTTGAGGTAGATTGATTCCCAATTTTCTGAGAAACTGCCATACTGATTTCCAAAGTGGCTATTTGCATTCCCACTAAAAGTGGAGGAGTGTTCCCCATGCTCCAGATCCTCTCCAACATAAGCTATCATCAGTATTTTTTATCATAGCCATTCTGACAGGTGTAAGATGGTATCTCAGAGATGTTTTGATTTGCATTTCCCTGATAACTAAGGTTGTTGAACAATTCCTTAAATGTCTTTTGGCCATATGAGATTCTTCTGTTGAGAATTCTCTGTTCATCTCTGTAGTCATTTTTTAATTGGATTGTTCTGTATTTTGATTCTAGTTTATTGAATTTTTTATATATTTTGGAGATCAGCCCTCTGTCAGACATGGGTTTGGTGAAGATCTTTTCCCGTTCTGTAGGCTGTCGTTTTGTCGTATTGACCATGTCTTTTGCCTAAAAAGCTTCTTAGTTTCAGGAGGTCCTATTTATTAATTATTGTTCTCAGTGTCTGTGCTACTGGTGTTATATTTAGAAAGTGGTCTTCTATGACAATGCATTCAAAACTACTTCCTACTTTATCTTCTATTAAGTTCACTGTAACTAGATTTATGTTGAGGTCCTTGATCCATTTTGGATTTGAGTTTTGTGCATGGCAATAGATAAGAATCTATTTGCAATCTTCTACATGTTGACATCCAGTTATGCCAGCACCATTTGTTGAAATGCTTTCTTTTTACTATTGTGCAGTTTTGGCTTCTTTGTCAAAAATCCAGTGTTCATAGGTGTGTGGATTAATGTCAGGATCTTCAATTTGATTCCACTGGTCCACATGTTGGTATTTATGCCAATGCCAGCTGTTTTTATTACTATAGCTTTATAGTAGAGCTTGAAATCAGGGGTGGTGATGCCTCCAGAGGTGGCTTTATTGCACAGGATTCTTTTAGCTATCCTGGGTTTTCTGTTTTTCCTAAGGAAGTTGAGCATTGTTCTTTCCAGGTCTGTGAAGAATTGTGTTGGGATTTTGATGGGGATTGTAGTGAATCTGCAGGTTGCTTTTGGTAAGATTGACATTTTTACTATGTTAATCCTACCTATTAAAGAGCATCCATTTTCTGATATCTTCTTCAATTTCTTTCTTCAGAGACTTAAAGTTCTTGTCATACAGGTCTTTCACTTGCTCAATTAGAGTTACCCCAGGTATTTTATATTATTTGTGGCTATTGTAAATGGTGGTGTTTCTCTGATTTCTTTCTCAGCCCATTTATCATTTGTATATAGGAGGGCTACTGATTTTTTTAGTTAATCTTGTATCCTGCCAAATTATTGAAGGTGTTTATCAGCTGTAGGAGTTCCTTGGTAGAATTTTGGGGGGTCATATCACCTGCAAATAGCAAAAGTTTGACTTTTTCCTTTTCAATTTGTATTCCCTTGATCTCTTTTTGTTCTCTTATTGCTCTAGCTAGAACTTCCAGCACTATATTGAATAGATAAAGGGAGAGTGGACATCCTTGTCTTGTTACTGATTTTAGTGCAATTGCTTTGAGTTTCTCTCCATTTAATTTGATTGGCTGTCAGCTTGCTGTAAATTGCCTTTATTATGTTTACATATGTTCCTTGTGTTCCTGATCTCTCCAGTACCTTTATCATGAAGGGATGTTGGATTTTGTCAAAGACTTTTTCAGAATGTAATGAGATGATCATGTGGTTGTTTTCTTTCAGTTTGTATATATGGTGTATTTCATTGACATATTTTCTTATGTTGAACCATCCTTGCATCTCTGGGATGAAGCCTACTTAGTTATGATGGATAATTTTTTTATGTGTTCTTGGATTTGGTTTGCCAATATTTTTGCATTAATATTCATGAGGGAGATTGGTCTGTAATTCTCTTTCTTTGTCACATCTTTGCATGGTTTGGGTATCAGTGTAACTGTAGCCTCATGAAAAGAGTTTGGTAATGTTCCCTCTGTTTCTATTGTGTGGAACAACTTGAAAAGTATTAGTATTAGCTCTTCTTTGAAATTCTGATAGAATTCTGCACTGAAACCATCTGGTCCTAGGGGTTTTTGTTTTTGTTTTTGTTTTTTTTGGGGGGGGGTTGGGAGACTTTTAATGACTGCTTCCATTTCCTTAGGGGTTATACGTCTATTTACATTGTTTTGTGGAGTACAGGTTTTTGAAGTATGACCTAATGATTCTCTGGATTTCCTCATTGTCTGCTGTTACGTCTCCCTTTTCATTTCTGATTTTGTTCATTTGAATATTTTCTCTCTGCCTTTTGGTTAGTTTAGATAAGGACTTGTCTATCTTTTTTATTTTCTCTAAGAACCAACTCTTGGTTTAATTGGTTCTTTGTATTGTTCTCTTTGCTTCTATTTTATTGATTTCAGCCCTCAATTTGATTATTTCCTGATGTCTGTTCCTCCTGGGTGAGTTTGTTTCGTTTTGTTCTAGAGCTTTAAGGTGTACTGTTAAGTCACTAGTGTGAGATTTCTTCTCCAATTCTTTATGTGGGCATTTAGTGCTATGAGTTTTCCTCTTAGCACTAGTTTCATAGTGTCCCATAAGTTTGGCTATGTTGTACATTCATTTTCATTGAATTCTAGGAAGTCTTTAATTTCTTTATTTCTTCCTTGATCCATTGGTGATACAGTTGAGCATTATTCAGTTTCCATAAGATTGTAGGCTTTCTGTAATTTTGTTGTTGAAATATAACTTTAAGCCATGGTGGACTGATAAAATACAGGAAGTTATTCCAATTTTTTTGTATCTGTTGAGATTTGCTCTGTGACCGAGCATGTGGTCAATTTTAGAGAAGGTTCCATGGAGTGCTGAGAAGAAGGTATATTTTCTTGTGTGTTCTGTAGATATCTATTGAGTTCATTTGAGTAATAACATTTGTTAAATCATTTATTACTCTGTTAAGTTTCTGTCTAGTAGACTTGTCCATTGGTGAAAGTGGGGTGTTGAAGTCTCCTACTACTAGTGTGTGGGTTTTGATGTGTGATTTAAGCTTCAGTAATGTTTCTTTTACATATGTGGATGCCCTTGTGTTTAGGACATAACTGTGCAGAATTGAGACTTCTTGGTTGATTTTTCCTGTAATGAATATGTAATGTCCTTCCCAATCTTTTGATTGATTTCAGTTTAAAGTCCATTTTGTTAGATATTGTGATAGCTACATCAGTTTGTTTCTTAACTCCATATGATTGGAAAGTTTTTCCTAGCTTATTACTCTGAGGTAGTATCTGTCTTTGAACTTGAGGTGTGTTTCTTGTATCCAACAGAAGGATGGATACTGTTTTCTTATCCATTCCATTAGCCTGTGTCAGTTTATAGGTGAATTGAGTCCATTGATATTAAGGGATATTAATGACCAATGATTGCTAATTCCTGTTATCTTTCGGTGGTAGTGTGTGTGTATTTCCCTTCTTTGGGATTTGCTGCTGTGGGGTTATCTATTGCCTGTGTTTTTGTGGATGCATTTAACTTCCTTAGGTTGGATTTTTTCTTTCTAGTGCTTTCTGTATGGCTGGATTTGTGGATAGGTATTGTTTAAATCTGGTTTTGTCTTGAAATGTCTTGTTCACTCCATCTATGATGATTGAAAGTTTTGCTGGGTATATTAGTCTAGGCTGGCATTTGTGGTCTCTTAGTATCTTCATTACATCTGTCTAGGATCTTCTGGCTTTCAGAGTCTCCATTGAAAAGTCAGGTGTCATTCTGATGGATCTGCCTTTATAAGTCACTTGGCCTTTTTCCTTTGCAGCTCTTAATATTCTTTCTGTATTCTGTATGTTTAGTGGTTTAATTATTATGTGGCAAGGGGACTTTTCGGGGAGTGTAGTCTATTAGGTGTTCTATAAGCTTTATGTATCTTCATAGGTATTTCCTTGTTTAAGTTGGGAAAGTTTTCTTGCATGATTTCGTTGAATATATTTTCTGTGCCTTTGAGTTGGTATTCTTCTCCTTCTTCTATCCCTATTATTCTTAGTTTTGGCCTTTTCATGGTCCCAGGTTTCCTGGATATTTTGTGTTATGACATTTTTGGCTTCAGTACTTTCTTTGACTAACAAATCTATTTCCTCTATTGTATCCTCCATGCCAGAGATTGTCTTCCATCTCTTGTATTCTGCTGGTTATGCCTGCATCTGCAGTTAGTTCCTGTTCATTTATTCAGATTTTCTTTTTCCAGCATTCCCTCAGTTTGTGTCTTCTTCATTGCTTCTATTTCAATTTTAGAGTCTTGAACTATTTCCTTAACCTGTTTAATTGCTTTTTCTTGGCTTTAAGGGCTTTATTGATTTCTTCCAATTTTTTGTTTGTTTTTTTTCTCCATTTCTTTAAGGGAATTTTTCATTCTTTAAAGGCCTCTACCATCTTCATAAAGTTATTTTTAAGGTTGCTTTCTTCTTATTACTCTTCTTTGTTGTGATTTTCAAGTCTTGCTGTTATAGAACTGCTAGGTTCTGTTGATGCCATATTTCTCTTTATGTTGTTTGTATTTTTGTGTGGGTGTCTACCCATCTCTTCCTCCAGTAGGTACAAGAGGTGCCTGTGTCTGAGTGGTCCAATCATAGCTCTTAGTATAATTGCAGCAGGGGAATTCTGTGTCTCAAGGACCTTCTCTTGGTCCAATCTGAGATGGCAGATTCTCTGTCTCATGGAGTTGTTGAAGTCACAGGGGAATGAATGGGTTTGGGGTAGGGAGTGGGTCTTGTAGATTACAGAGTGCGATGCGGGGGTTTGGGTGTGGAAGCCTGCACATAGGAGTCTTCTTTGATGGCTGGCAACTGGGGTAGCCATGGGTGTGGGTTCCCGGGTTGAGGGTTTTTGTATTTATTATTGTTACATAGGAAGTATTCCCAGAATTACTGCCTGTCTTTTCTTGTTATCTTTCTATTTGGTATACTTGCTAAGGAACCTTGACCTACGCACAGTGTAGAACAATTTTCTGCTATTTACCTTCTCTGTTGAGAGTTTAAAAATTAATATATAGGTCTATGCTCTATTTTGTGTTGTTGATTTTTTTTCTGTGCTGTGTGTTATGATCAAGTACTTTTCTTTTCCATCCCTCCTTTTTAAATGTGAGTCTGTTTTTCCACCATCTCTATATAGTACAAAACTTATATTTACATTACATTGCTCACTTCCATATCCAATATAATCTTATTGCATAAATTAGCATATTTTTCTTTACACTTAAGAATTTATTATTACTATCCCATGGCTTAGCATATGGCACATTGTAACAATATAAGATTGTCTACTTCAGGGATGGAAATTCTTTGCACAGTTAAAAAAACTAGTTATCCTCAGGCAAATAAATCATTCATTTTTTTTTTTTTTTAGATTACCAGCTAAATGGGTTTGCCAGTATAGTAGAGAAACTGCAATTTCCTTATTACTATTCTTAAAGTAGTTTATGGAATATTCTATTAAAGGAGAAAAGGGACTTGCAACAATAAAATAAGGTAATTGCCATTTAAATATGTAATTAGGTAATTTCCCTCTAAATATAGAGTAAAAATATGTTTTAAAAGGTTTTACCAACCATTATTGGTCTTCTGGCTACTCAATTCACATTAATATCTCTGTCTCTCTCTCTCTGTGACTCTCTGTCTCTCTCTGTCTCTCTCTGGCTCTCTCTGTCTCTCTCTCTCTGTCTCTCTGTCTCTCTCTGGCTCTCTCTGTCTCTCTCTCTCTCTCCCTCCCTCTTCTCTCTCTCTCTCCCTCCCTCCTTCTCTCCCTCTTCTTCCATTACTCTATTATCATTGCATGTCTCCTGAAGGGCCTGAATCACAGAGATCTTTCAGTGTCCTGGGTGTTTCAGATCTGTTCTTATTTTTAATATCTAATCCCATGTAGAAAGATACAATTTAAATTCAATTTCAGTGTAATTTGAAGAGAACATTTGCATCATAAAATTCTTGTAAATCAAATCTATTTATTCTAAGCATACTTCTCCACATGTACCCTTCTGCTATGCACCAAAATCTAATACCTGGGTCAGCGGAGAATGAAGCTATAGAGGCACATGGAATAACCCTATGAGAGATAGTAGGCTAAGATAATAATTCAATAATTTGTTCATTGACACTATTAAAAAATCTTGAAATCTGACAGAATTAGCACTACTTACAAAGCAAACCTACTACCTAAGCCTCTGGCGAGTTGAGGATCAGGCAACCTCTCTCAGGTAGTTCACATTTTTGGTGGTGTATCAGTGACAAGATTCATCCTAGAACTTTACCAAAGAAAGCAGACTGTCCCTGCAAACTGTATCACCACTCCACCTGCCCCTATGTTTCCTCCTTTACTAGTCGGGGGTTTTTCTTATAAGCTTTCCTATAAATTATTTTGAAATACACAGTTGAAGAAATTTTTAGATATTCAAATTTGTTTCCTTTCCAGTCACCAAAAAGAAAATAAGTTTAAGAAACATAACTGTAAACAGTGGTTGTTACACCAATAAATGTGAGTGTATGTTGATTTTTATATCACTATTATTCATAATTTAAGAGCTTCTTTCCTTTTCTCATTCCATGAGTATGTAAAGTTGTAGATCATATTTGTAACTGTGGTCTCTTAAGACCTATTTATCTAACTAATTTACATCTCACATTCATGTCTCTCTTTTTTAAAAAGAGATTTGCATCCTTGAAGTAACAAATATGAAAGAAGTATCATATTACAATAACTATTTTGCCCCAAATAGCCTACTGACATAACTCCTTAATTAGCTTTCAGTTGTTGAAAATCTTTCCTGTTACTGACAAGGTTAACTTTCTGAGATAGCTACCTGCTGCTCCACATGAGCCTGTGGCATCTCACCACTGCCCCTGCAATTTCCAGTGTGGAAACTCATGGAGAGTACAAACTTCTGCCTCCATGCCTCCATGCATCCATGCACACCAATTCATTAGGAAAATCTCTAACTCTCCAAGTTGCCCCACGATTGTTATTTTACCTGTTGGAAGTTGCAGTTCATCTTCTTTGAAGCTTCCTCTGGTGAAGAAATCATGAATTTTCCAGAACATGTTGCTTTCCAATGTATAACTCTCAAACAACCTTGTTTCAAAAGTAAATTGCTCCTTTTTAAAACTTACCTCATTTGCTTTCATCCCTTAAAGTCCAACATCAAGTTTCAATCTTATTTCAGTCTTTTCCTCATTGTCTGCTGTGCCTTACTCTTAATGTAAACAAATCACTTATAAATCTACATTGATTTAAATTGAATTTCTAAAACCCATTAGTGTAAATGAGTAATTTCAGTACCATTTAGCTTTTTATATGTGAAATTTTATTGTTATCTTTTCCCAGGTCAGCAACCCTCCTTCAATTTATTCCTGCTCTATGGTCTAGTAATCTAGTCTCTTGATCAACTTTATGCCTATAATGCTTTAAATTTAATCAATTACTCACTGGTCTCTATGTCTTTATGTATTTAATAGCTTATACCATTTCTATGTGGTTAAGCAAGAATTCCAAGCTAATTAAGAAAAAAGAAAATATGAGATCTAAAACAAAGATTTCATTTTCTTTCTAAAATGTCTGTGAGTTCCCTTGTAATTTTCCTTTCTCTAGAATAAATCCAATCAAGTGCATTGCTGTTAGTATTATTTTAACCTGGAAGCTCAAAATGCCCTTGCATTTAGTATTTAAGACCCATGTATAAGCAGGAAAGGAAAAGGAAGAAAGGAAAGAAAGAAAGAAAGAAAGAAAGAAAGAAAGAAAGAAAGAAAGAAAGAAAGAAAGAAAGAAAGAAAGAAAGAGGGAGGGAGGGAGGGAGGGAGGGAGGGAGGGAGGGAGGAAGGAAGGAAGGAAGGAAGGAAGGAAAGAAGGAAAGAATGTAAGGAAGAAAGGAAGAAAGGAAGTAAAGAGGGAAGGAAGACAGAAATTGTATTGATTTTGGAAGTTAATAAATACTATGGGCAATACAGAAACAAAAGACAAAATTCATAGAGAAGATAGTGTCTATTACATTAGAAAGCTTTTTTTTCCTTTTACTGAGAACACATTTAATTAACATCATTGACTCAGTGAAACCTGTATATCTTTACATTCAAGTATGTTGCCAGCTGACAGATAGGTTTGCATACAAGATTCCAGGAAACCATGTATAAAAGTCAAGCATGGCCCTTAACCATGTTACTTTCAGCTTAAAGTATTTAAATGGTTGTTGTTCTTTCATGGCACAAGTCACTAGGATGAGCAAACATATCCACCATAACTGTAAGGAACACACAAGGCTCCCATTTCAAGTTGTCTTTATTTTATTTTAAATTTTAATGGAAAGGCTACAACTTTGATGGTCTGATATCAAGTGCAGAGACTGCAGACAACAGACAAACACTTGAGGAAAATAACTGAAGTCATTATGAAAGCAACAGAGTTTTCTAGAGGCTGAAGAGGATTTTGTCTCTGAAAATAGTGCCTACTAAAATCATATCTACATAGACTTCTATGATAGTATATATAACCAGAATATGAAATTTTGATTTCTAATATCAGTTTCAATTAAATTTTGACTATCAGAATACATTCTCATTTTTATATATGAATTATATCTTCATGCAATAACCTATTGTTACTCTCAATGGCTTAAGATTATAAATTTATAAATATTTTTAAAAGTCAGTACCTAATAACAGCCATTATGTTCATGGAAATGTACTGAGCTCTGGGGAGCTAGCTACAAAAATGTGCAAGGTCCATCTTACAATGAATTGTAGAGGATATCCATGATCAAGCTTTATTTCAAATTTAATAGTTGTTAGATATATATAATGCATTTTAGAATTAGGCTGGGTTAGTAAACTTGTGGTTTTAGGTTCTTCTTCAAGATTCATGATACAACTAGCTCCGGGTAGTTGGCTGCGTTTCCAGTACTAGCCACCATTTGACTCTTGTTGAGCAGTCCTTAAGTCTAACTAGAGAGCTATTGGTTACTGCCAAGGTCTGAATGTCACTATTATACCTTTATGGTTATTGCTCCATGTCAGTCATTGTAGTTCATAGGCATCATACCTGATTAGGATTATTGATTACTTCCCTATCTTAGATGCTTACATGGCACCTTTCGAACTATGAAAGCTAATCCTCAGAGAGGAGATTTTCAGGTCATATCCATTTCATATTATCCAGGTTCTGTGTTTGACGTACATAGATCATTACACTCATAGATATGTGTAGTTCTCACCTCTAAATAAAGAAACTTTTCTTTGAAACAGAGGCGAGCATTACAGAAAACCACAGACCAGAATGCAGACAATAAATAATTTTGTGGTGTCCAGCCCCAACTGATACATGTATGAAGCAGCTTCTGAATCTAAGGCTCAGGGAATCTCATACAAAAGGAGACAGAAAGATTTCATGAGCCAGAGGAATAGAATATCTGCTATGAGAGTGTGTACCTTTGTAATAACATGGAAGTTATATCCACACAATCTCAACAAACAAGGCCTGAACAAGGATGACTGCTGTAGAATACTTGTACACTGTGTGAAGATGTATTGCTGTGACTGGTGTAATAAATGCTGAATGGTCAATAGCTAGGCAGGAGGTATAGTTAGAATTCCTGGGCAGAGAGAGCTCTGGGAAGAAGAAAGGAAGAGTCATCAAACAGACAGAAGAAAACAGGAGGTACAAGCTGGAAGAGAGGTAACACCATGTGGTAGAATGTAGATTAATATAAATGGGTTAATTTAAGTTGTAAGAGCTCATAAAGGCCAAGTTTTCATAATTAATTATAAGTTTCTGTGTTGTTATTTGTTAGCTAGCAGCCAATGGAAAAAGCTTGCTACAGATGACAATAAGAGACCTGCCAACATAGAAGGAAAAACTCTCACAGAGCCCCAGTCCTAGACAAAGAACTATAGGCAACTAAGGAATAATGGAAAAGGGAGTTAAATAGTCTTTCTCAAGGAAGAGTCTCCCATTGATTAGTCAGTTCCAAGTGGTCAACTCTAGAATTTTGAAAGAAAGCAAGTTTGTGGCGGGGGGGGGGGGGGGGAAGTGGGGTACATAAGAGGGCTTGGAGGAAGGAAAAGGAAAGAGGAAAATTATGTAACTATGCTTTAAATTCAAAAAATAAAAGTTAAAAAATAAAATCTGATATGTGTGTCTGGAGGTAAAAAAGGAGATATATCAACTCAGGGTATCAGAAAAGACCTTTTAAAAGGGTACAATCTGAAATAGACTGATATAGAGTCTCAAATTTGCCACTAGTTGAATGTAGTTACACAATGTCATTGGACTCTTGTATTGGGCCAATAAAAGAAAAGAGTAAATAGTTCTAAAATACACAAATAAATTAAACGGCTTTTCCACTTAACTTATTGGCTCTATATCTTGTTCCTCAGAACATTCTAAGAATCACCTGGATCCCAGTCTTCCTTGTTGGCAAAAATCCCTACTTGCTGGACTTGCTAAGTGGGGTGTTACTGGAGCTGCAGGGTAATCAGAAACACTTGTTGTACCTATACAAAACAGAAGAATGACACATGGTGAATGTCAGAATTAGAGTTCTTCATTTACCTGTCCTCAAGAGCAGGCTCATGTAGTTGATATATTGTACACCCCAATGAACTTATCTGGGGATCAGAGAACAGAACAGCCACTATATAGAGGTTAGGCAGTAGTAGTACATGCCTTTAATCCTATCATTCCAGAGCAGAGATCCATGTGGATCTCTGATTTCAAGGCCACACTGGAAACAGCCAGGCATGGTGACATACACATTTAACCCCAGCACTTGAGATCTCATGTCTCCCCCCACCTTATACCCTCCTACTTGCAGTGTCCCAGCCTCCATCGGGGCAGAGACTTCCTGTTCAACTAGAGAGCAGACAGACTGGAAGAAGTTCAGGTAGACTGCATGCCCACCAAACTTTCCAACTCTCTTGGCCTCTCCCCACCCTATCCCCCATCCCCCACATTCCTAGTGATGAAATCTCAATCCTGAACTGGGGCAGAGACCCTTCTGTTCTACCAGAGACCAGCCCATCCACCAAAAGCTGAGCTCCCAACTGGAGTGGAGACTTCCTGCTCTACCAGAGACCACACAGACTGGTAGAAGTTCATGTAGGTTATTCACCCTCCAAACTCCCCCATTATCCCACTATTTCAAAACCTCACCACTACATATACCAGTACCACACCCTCCTAGGTCCTTTGCCTCAGCCTCCAACTAGGGCAGAGACTCCTCACTCTACCAGAGACCAAGCAGGTAAGGAGAAGACCAGGTAGGCTGCCTGCCTCCCAAAGGATCCTACTCTTTTAGTATCTCAGCATTCCCCCACCCTATCACCAATCCTGTGCCCTCTCAGTTCCTTCCCCCAAACCCCTAACTGGGATAGAGACTCCCCACTCTACCAGAGACCAAACAGACTGGGAGAAGCCCATTCCCTGTGGAGGGATACCTTGCTCAGCCTCAATACAGGGGGGAGGGGCTTGGTCCTGCCTCAACTTAGTATGGCAGACTTTTTCACTCCCCATGGAAGGCTTGACCTTCTCTGAGAAGTGGATGGTGGTTGGGGTGGGGGGAAGGTGTGGGGTGAGTGGGAGGAGAGGAGGGATGGGGAACTGTTATTGGGAAAAAAACTTTTAAATAAAAAAAAAACAGTTGAAGGATGCAAATGAAACTGTTCAAAACCTGAAAATAGAAATAGAAGCAATAAAGAAGACACAAACTGGGGGAATTCTGGAAATGAAAAATCTAGGTACTCAAACAGGATCCACAGATGCAAGTATTACCAACAGAATACAAGAGATGGAAGAAAGAATCTCAGTCATAGAAGATACATTAGAAGAAATTGGTGCAGCATACAAAGAAAATGTTAAGTCTAAAAAGTTCTTGACACAAAAGATCCAGGAAATCTGGAACACTATGAAAGGACTAAACCAAAGAATAATAGGAATAGAAGAACGGAAAGATTCCCAGCTCAAAGGCCCAGATTCAACAAAATCATAGAAGAAAATTTTCATGACATAAAGAAGGAGATACCTATAAAGGTACAAGAATCCTACAACACATCAAATAGATTGGACCAGAAAAGAAAATCACCCTGTCACTTAATAATCAAAACACTAAATGTTTTTTAACAACAAAAATGTCAAAATATGCAAGGAAAAAAGGCCAAGTAACATATAATTATATATTCCTATTATATATTCCTTAACATATAAGGAAAACTCTATTACATCTGGGTTTTCACTGGAGACTCTAAATCCAGAAGAGCCTGGACAGATAGTTGTCTTGCAGACTCTAAGAGACCACAGATGACAGCCAAGACTACCACACACAGCAAAACTTTCAATAACAATAGACAGAGAATACAGGCTATTCCATGATAAAATCAGATTTAAACAGTATGTAACTACAAAATCAAGCCCTACTGAAGGTGAGAGAAGGAAAACTCCAACCTAAGAAGATCAACTACACCCATGAAAGTCCAAGAAATAAATAATATCACACCAGCAAAATCAAAAAAAGGAAACTCTCTCTCTCTCTCTCTCTCTCTCTCTCTCTCTCTCTCTCTCTCTCATACACATACTAGCACTACTACCAACAACAACAAAATAGCAGGAATTAACAATCATTGGTCATTAATATCATTCAATATCAATGGTCTAATGAAAAGAATAGATTTCTAACAAAATGGATGGGAAAACAGGATCCATCCTTCTTCTACATAAAAGAAACACACTTCTCAACATCAAAGACAGACAAGAGTAAGGGTTGGAAAAATATTTTGCAAGGCAATGGCCCCAAGAAGCTGGTGTAACCATTCTAATATCTAACAAAATAGACTTCAAACCAAAATTAATTCAAAGAAATGGGGAAGGACACTTCAGGCTCATCAAAGTTAAAAAAAAAAAAACTCACCGAGATGATGTCTCAGTTCTAAACATTTCTGCTCCAGATGCAAGGAAACTCACATTTGTAAAAGAAATATTACTAAAGCTTTAATTACACAATGAACCCCAAACATTAATAACGGGAGACTTTAACCCCTACTCTCATAAATGGACAGGTCATTGAGATAGAAATTAAAGAGAGAGATAATGGAACTAACAGATGTTATGAATCAAATGGACCTAACAGATATCTACAGAACATTTCACCCAACCACAAAAGAATACACCTTCTTCTTTGCACCTCATGGAATTTTCTCTAAAATTGACCACATACTTGGTCATAAAGCAAGTCTCAACAGATACAAGAAAATTGAAATAATCCCCTGTATCTTATCAGACCACAACAGATTAAAGTTGAATTTCAACAACAATAGAAATAACAAAAAGCCTCCAAACTCCTGGAAATGAAACAACTCTCTACTGGACTACCACTGGGTCAAGGAAGAAATAAATAAATTAATTAAAGACTTCCTAGAATTCAATGAAAATGAATACACAAGATATCCAAACTTATGAGACACAGTGAAAGTGGTGCTAAGAAGAAAGTTCATAGCACTAAGTGCCTTAATAAAGAAATTAGAAAGATCTCATACCAGCAACTTAACAGCACACCTGAAAGCTCTAGAACAAAAGAAGCAAACACATCCAAGAGGAGTAGACGGCAGGAAATAATCAAACTCATGGCTAAAAATCAATAAAATAGAAATAAAGAGAACAATATAAAGAATCAATGAAATAAAGAGTTCGTTCTTTGAGAAAATCAACAAGGTAGACAAAATCTTATCCAAACTAACTAAAAGGTAGAGAGAGCATATCCAAATTAACAAAATCAGAAACAAAAATGGGGACATAATAACAGACACCAAGTAAATCCCAAGAATCATTAGGTCATACTTCAAAAATCTGTATTCCACAAACTTGGAAAATCTGAAAGAAATGGAAAATTTCTCTATAGATACCTCTGAACAAAGTTAAATCAAGATCAGATAATTTAAATAGACCTATAAACCCTAAGGAAATAGAAGCAGTGATTAAAAGCCTCCCAACCAAAAAAAGCCCAGGGCCAGATGGTTTTAGCTCAGAATAATACCAGACCTTTAATACGAGCTACTACCAATACTCCTCAAATTATTCCACAAAATAGAAACAGAAGGAACATTGCTAAATTCATTTTATGAGGCCACAGTCACCCTGGTACCCAAACCACATAAAGACTCAACAAAGAAACAGAATTACAAACCAATCTCCCTCATGAGCGTTGATGCAAAAAAAACTCAATAAAATACTTTCAGACTGAATCCAAGAACACATCAAAAAGATCTTCCACTATAATCAAGAAAGTTTCATCACAGAGATGGAGGGATGGTTCAATATATGAAAATCTGTCAATGTAATCCACCATATAAACAACCTGAAAAAAAAACAACACATGATCATCTCATTAGATGCAGAAAAAGCTTTTGACAAAATCAAACACCCCTTCATTATAAAAATCTTGGAGAAATCAGGAATACCGGGACTTAACCTGCATAATAAAGACAATATATAGCAAGCTGATAGCCAACATCAAATTAAGTGGGGAGAAACTCAAAGCAATTCCACTAAAATCAGGAACAAGACAAAGCTATCTACTATCTCCATATCTATCCATTATAGTACTTGAAGTTTTAGCTAGAGCAATAAGACAACTAAAGTAGATCAAGGGGATACAAATTGGAAAGGAAGAAGTCAAAGCATCTTATTCACAGATGATATGATAGTATACATAAGTAACCCTAAAACTTCTACCAGGACACTCCTACAACTGACAAATATCTTTAGTGGAGTGGATGGATACAAGATTAATTAAAAAGAAAATCAGTAGCCCTCCTATGTACAAACAATAAATGGGCTGAGAAAGAAATCAGGAAAACATCACCATTCATAATAGTCACAAATAAAATAAAAGCCCTGGTGTAACTCTAATCAAGCAAGTGTAAGACCTGCATTATAAGAACTTCAAGTCTTTGAAGACAGAAATTGGAGAAGATATCAGAAAATTGAAAATCTCCTATGCTCATGGATCAGTAGGATTAACATAGTAAAAATGGCCATCTTACCAAAATATACAGATTCAATGTAATCTCCCATTAAAATTCAAACACAATTCTTTACGGGCTTGAAACACTCAACTTCATATAGAAAAAAAAAAACCCAGGATAGCTAAAACAATCCTGTACAATAAAAGAATTTCTGAAGGTATCACCATTCTTGACTTGAAGCTCTACTCTAGAGCTATAGTAATAACAACTACATTGTACTAGCATAAAAACAGATAGGTGGATCAGTGGAATTGAATTAAAGACCCAGACACCTATTGAAATTAAAATCCACACACCTACCTGATTTTAGACAAAGAAGCCAAAATTATACAATGGAGAAAAGAAAGCATCTCCAACAAATGGTGCTGATATAATTGGATGTCAGGATGTAGAATAATGCAAATAGATCCACATCTATCACCCTGATCAAAACTCAAGTCCAAATGGATCAAGGAACTCAACATGAATCCAGATATAGTGAACCTGACAGAGGAGAAAGCTGGGAATATCCTTGAATGGATTGACACAGGAGACCACTTCCTAAAAAGAAAGTCAAAAGTGCAAGCACTAAGTTCAACAATTAACAAATGGGACCTCAAGAAACTGAAAAGCTTCTGTAAGACAAAGGACATCATCAGTAGGGCACAAGGGCAATATACAGAATAAAAAAGATCTTCACCAACCCCACATCAGGCAGAAGGCTAATTTCCAAAACATATAAAGAACTAGACATCATCAACAAACCAAATAAAACAATTGAAAAATGAGGTACAGCTCTAAACAGAGAATTCCCAATAGAGAAATCTTGAAATGTTCAACATCATTAGCCATCAGGAAAATCAAAACAATTCTGAGTTTCCATATTATAGAATGCCTAAGATCAAAAACACAAGCTACAGTTCATGCTGGCAAGGATGTGGAGCAAGGAGAACACTTCTCCATTACTGTTGGAAGTGCAAACATGTACAGTCACTTTGGAAATCAACATAGCTGTTTTCTCAGAAAATTGGGAATCTACCTTCCTCAAGATCTAGCTATATCATTCTTGGGCATATACCCAAAGGATGCGCCATCCTACCACAAGGACACTTGCTCAACTATGCTCATAACAGTTTTATTCATAATAGTCAGAACCTGGAAACAACCTTGATGTCCCTCACCTGAAGAATGGATGAAGAAATTGTGGTACATTTACACAATGAAGTATTACTCAGCTGTTAAAAACAATGACCTCAAGAAATTTGCCAGCAAATGGATGGAAATAGAAAAAAATCATCCTGAGTGAAGTAACCCAGACCCAGATACAAACATGGTATGTATTCACTTATAAGTGGATATTAGCTGTAAAGTAAAGGATAACTGTGCTACAACCCACAGACCCAGAGAGGCTGGGTAACAAGGAGAGCTCAAGGGGAACATAGCAATCTCTCTGGGAAAGAGAAATAGAATAGACAGCATGGGGGGAGGAGGGGGTGGGGAAGGACAGGTACAGGAGGGATCAGGTGAGGGGATGAAGGCAGAGAGTACTGGGAGAGACAACTGGAAATGGGGGGCATCTTGGGGATGAGCTGGAAAACTAATGCAATGAAAATTCCAAGAAATCTACAAAGGTGATGCAGCTAAGACTGCTAGCAACAGGGGATATAGAGCCTGAACTGGCCATGTCCTGTAACCAGTGGATGCATTGGGACAACAACACAGCCACATAACCTTCAACCTACAATTTGTCCTGCCTACAAGATATGCTGGGGTATAGGCTGCTCAGAAACTGTGAGAATGGATAAACAATGACTGGTCCAGCTTGAGACCCACGCCATGAGAGGGAGCCTACCCCTGACATTACCTGGAGGGCCAGGCTTCATGGGCTAAGTAGCCCAGAGACATAAGACAGAACCAAACATGACAGGTAAAAAAAAATCAATGAAATGATTCCTAATAATATTCTGCTATACTCATAGATTGGTGCTTAGTCCCAAATGTCATCAGAGAGGCTTCATCCATCAACTAATACAGAGACCCACTGCCAAACATTAGATGGAGTTCAGGGAATCCTGCAGAAGAGGGGAAATAAGGATTGTATGAGCCAGAGGGGTCAAGGACACCAAAAGAAAACCCACAGGATCAACTAACCTGGGCTCATAGGGCCTCACAGAGACTGAACCAACAACCAGGGAGCCTGCATAGGACTGACCTGGGCTCTCTGCATATATGTTACAGTTATGTTCCTTGGTCTTTTTGTGGACTTCTAGCAGTGGGAGCAGGGGCTGTCTCTGACTCGTTTGCCTGCTTTTGGGAACATTTTCATCATACTAGGTTGCCTCATCCAGCCTTAAACTTGAATTGCAATGTTTGGTTGATATCCACGGTAGGCCTGCCCTTTTCTGATTAGAAATGGCGGAGGTGTGGATGTGGGTTGCAGATGGGAGATGTGGGAGGTGGGACTGTGAGGAAAGAAAGTAGGGGAAACAGCGGTTGGGTTGTAAAATAAATAATAAATAAATATTTAAAAACAAAAAGCATTCCTGAAGCTGCTGATGTAGTTGGACAAGAATTTTAAGCTTAGCAGAATGTGGTTATCCGGGCTGGGGAGCAGTTGTGTGAAGTCAACTAAAGAAAAATGGAATCACCATGATTGGTTCAGCTGATCCAGGACTGGGTAACACCAGTTTCTCAACAGGAAATGCCTGAGGAGTTACCAGGGACACTTCCCAAAAACCATATTCTTTATTTTCTTAACTTTACAGAATAATTTCCTTCTTTTATGTTCATAGAAAGAAAAAAGACTTATATAATTGTGCTCAGCATAGCTATTCAACTTAGAAAATTAAAGAATTTAAATGTAGTAATTATTCCAAATTATACATTTTCATATTCCTAGTTCTAGTTCAATTTGACTCAGGACCAGAGCCTCACTTTCATAGTCCCTAGTGTCTGTCTATAATCTACTCTGCCTTGACTTCTCTCAATTTCTTGACTTAATAAACTGCTCTGGAGTAGAAATTAGCCAGCCTTGTCAGATTGCATATAAACTTTAATGACCCTCTCAGCTAACATCGAAGCTATCAAATGTACTTTATAATCTGAATGTCTTTAAGGACAAATATCTCCCAGCAGAACTGGGTCTTCTTTGCAAGAAGGACACAACAGAATGGATTAGAATACATGTTTCTTTCCTAAATACCGAGGTAGAATTGACTTGCCAGGCCTAGGGGAAATTAATATGTTTGAATAATAGGAAATGTTAACTAAATGGTTGGCTCGCAGTAGGCACTTAGTAAATATTTGAAGAATTACTAAAATAATACCTCTTTTTTCACATTCTTAGTGGGACCTGTATAAACCCTGTTGCCTAGGAACTGTTCAATGACTTTATCCCGATCCCAAAATAGAAGTATAATTTTCATTTATAATTTATAAATTACTTTTGTGGGTATAATTATAGATTGGAGCTTTTTTGTAAAAATGTAGGTTCAGCTTCAAACAGTCTACAATAAACAACAAGTTCTTTCAAAATATTAGACACAAAAAACATTTTCTCCATTAATTTATTCAATGAATTCCAAACACTCAGTCTGGATAAGTCAAGTGTGTTTCTTTAACAGGGAGCGTAAAACTCATTATCTTGGAATAATAAAATATCTTCAACTCACCCAGTATCCCTGGCAAGCTAATACGAAGGTTCTATCCACCTTCATTGTACATTGAGCCAAGTTAACAGAAATCTAATCTCACTCAGTTTTACATGGTTACATGGAAAGAAAAAGATGGAAAGGTGAGGCCAGCACTAGTTCTGGAGGGCATTCTTGGGTTGACATGTCGTATCTCCCATGCATGTCTGTATGTAGCCTGCTCTGTCTAAAACACTGCAGATGCTAGCACAGGTGAAAAAAGTCACCTCAGCTTCCTTCCTCTTCTAGCCTGGAGTTTATACTGGAACCAGGAGAATTAGAGAACAGCCATGAATGACTCATGAAAGAAAGAGTGCCACATAAACCTTTGAAAGACTATAAACTCAGAACAGAGGAACTGGAGAAGAGATAGGAGAGAAACTTGGATGAGCTGCCCAGTAGTTGTAGAGGTGAACAAATGGTCTCTCTCTTCTTCACTATATCTAGCTATTTGGTCAGTAGTGGTCGTTAATTATTTTGAATCTGTTGATTTCTCTTGAATCCCAGAAAAAGTCTCTAATTTCATGCCTGGGACTGAAGCCTAGACAGAGTAGCAAAGTTGTCTTTGCTTATTAATTTAACAATGACTTATCAATTAATGACTTATTTATAATAATGACTTATTAATTTAACAATGTTGTGCAGAGACATTGGGTTATGAAGGAAATATCAAAGGTTTTGAGGTCAGGCTGACAACGTTTTGAATACCAGCTCTGTTGATTACTGCCATCTTTCTCACTGAGCACCTTTTCTTTCCTTCCAAATGATGACTGCCACTACACTAATGTCACCTTGTGTAAAGTAAGGAGGAATGTAGAAGAACACATGCCTGGCACAGAGCTACTGCCTCAGCTCCAGAGCCACCCACATAACCTCCCTGCTGGACATCCATCCAAATTCCTACTCTTTAGTTTCTACTTTCATATGAAATACACAACTTATGTTTTCTTAGTCTATAAACAGTGATATAGAGTAATATTGGTAACCAGACTAAGATACTCTCTTCTATATAATATGAATTTTGAAATGAAATAAAGTCTTAAAGAATTACTTTAAATCACATATAATTACTGTACTCTAGAATTTCTGACTTTTTGGTCATGTGACTCTGAACTAACCCTTGTGTTTGCTTAAGGGAAGCTACTGCCTATTTGAAGCCTGAGTTTTGGTTTGGTTTGTTTGTTCTTTTAATCTTACAACAATTATTTTTCTAGTCTTTAAAAATAAACCCTAACCAGCCATAATATTCTAGTTTTTGTTGTGGAACATTAATACAAGAGAAGAATAAAAAATATTTACAAAATACAAAATAATCTGAGCTATATTCTCTAAACATAAAAATATTCACAGAAAAGCTGAGACATGTTATGATACCCCCTGATGCACAAATGAAGACTTTGTGGCAGCCTGAGTTAAAGTCTGGGATTAAATGGTGGATTCAGACTTCAAATTCCCACCTGCCAGACTCCAAAGACTTTGCTCCTTCTCCAGGGCAAGGCCATTTTTGCCTTCTCTGAAATCATACTCCAAAGGAGGCCACTGTTATTGACGTTGCTAACTCCTTGTTGTATCTGTTTTTGTAACACTGATTTTAAGCTTCCAGAGAAAAAGAAGCATGCATGATTTTCCTTTTTAAACTTTTAAAAATACTTGAGGGTTAAACATGATGTCACTAATACAATAAAATAAAGCAGAAGTCAGAGAAAGGAGGAGAAAGGGAAGGAGGAAAAAAAACAGGAATTGAATCTACCATTCACCTTAGATTTTGCATGAGGCTTGAATAATAACGATGTTAATGTATCTTTTCTATCATAAACAATACAATAATTTGAAAGTTAACATCATTTAGAGAGCTCTTTAATTGTTTTCAACTTTGCCATTCTCTATTTGTGCATCATGCCAAAGAAAGTACATTACACAGAAAGAGACATGGTTTTTCCCTTTTCCTGTTGTGTACTTGAGGTCTTCAAACTAAACTGACAACGTGCAGATTAGCAGAGGGAAAACTTCATGCACTTTACTTTTAATCTTAAGTACTTGGAAGCATCACAGAAAAGAAGGGAAGGCCCAAAGACCTAGTTAGAATCGAAGCCTGTGTGCCACAAATATACTTATAGATTCATGTGATGGTGACCAGGAATGGTACAGTGAAAAGGGATTCTTGAATAATTAGTGTCTACTATGGAGACTCAGTTCAACATAGTTCTAGTCCTCCTGATAAAAGGAGTGAATCATGTTTAAAATGTAAACTCCTATCACCTTTACAGAAGGAAATCTGTCTTCTTTCTATGCAAAAAATGGGTGTGGGGAATATAGACACATTTTCCTCTGCTGTCTCAATTGCTTTCAATTCAAAATACTACTTTTCCCAAAGTAGCATAGTTTGGTGCAACATTCCCATCATCTTCCATGTCAGTGAGCTTGATGAACATGTAAAAATGCCACATAGTCTTTTAAAAAATAAAGTGACAATGGTGTGAGGCAGACCCTTTTTCTACATTGTTTATCACTCTGTCAGATAAATTTACATGTCAATACAATTTTTAAATTTATTTTTTTATTTTACATATAGGTGTGTTTTGCCTTAATGCATCATGTGTGCATTGCCAGAAGAAGCCAGGAGAGGGAGCCACCTCCTCAGGGCCTGGAGTACAGAAGATTGTAAACCATACGAGTGCCAAGAATCAAAACCAGGTCCTCTGGAAGAATAGCCAGTGCACTTAACCACTGAGCCATCTCTCCAGCTTTACATGCCAAATTTTAGTTGCATATTCTTTAACTTAGAAACCTCATTCCTGGAATATACTCAGAGGCAATAAGAAATACACATGAACGTATTTATTTGTTAATCAAAGTCCATGACACCTGTAAAAAAAGAAAGCTAAAAAGCTTGAGGTCATGAGTAAATAAAATTAATATATGGATTTCAGGTGTCTTCTGTGAACTAGGCAGTTGCAATCTACATCTGTATTTATCAACATGGTGGGTCTTCTGACCCAACATTTAGTGAAAGTGTTAATAGAGCATTATATGTATTATGAGAATGCTCTGGGAAAGAATATATGAGATTTTATATAAAATTATCTATATAAAATTATCTCTTAATGTAATTTTTCATAGGAACATGTTTATAGTCACTACTATTTCTAGTAGTAT
>CABHPQ010167169.1:0-2500 GCA_902168405.1 Peromyscus aztecus | reverse complement strand
TGATGTTGTAAAGCAAAAGAAATTCTCTTTCTTTAAGTTGGTATCTTCAGGTATTTTCTAATAGTGGTGGAAAGCTGTCTTACATGGCCATTGATGCTGCACACTAATCAAGGGTGATATGTATTCTTATGTCTTGCATTTGCAGCTTCATATCTTGGTGTCTATCAGACACTAGATAAACCAAAGTCATTTTTTTATGTGAGTGAATGATTCTTGGTCTCTGTTACATTGACTATATCTGAAATCCCTCTTTTTAATTCCTAAATAATGACAAGAATCTCTGCATAGTCAAAATTTTATTTTTAAGAAAGATGTCTTGAAATACAAGTTTATTTTATGTGGCTAAAGTGCACTTAATGTGATATCTTTCCCTCTGTGTAATGTCTGCTTTTTCCTGTTTCTTCCTCAGTACCTAGAAGTACTCATTCTTTTATAGGAGTTTAATGAATATTTTATGTTAAAATGGTTGGACATCAAAGCAAAGTAAAGCAAATGTATCAAGGCTGTCTTAGACATAAAATCACAATTAGATTATAAAATGTATTATTTCAAATTTGAAATAATTGTTATGAAATAAATGCATCGTTTATTAAGGAGATATCTGGTACTTCAGGAAATGGGCAAAATGTTTTAGTCCATCTAAAGTATTTTCTGCTTACTTAAAAATCAAGAAACTAAATTTGATTATTACAGTCCATCAAGGTCAGTTTTGACATGACTCAAGACAATAGGGTCAATATTACTTACAATAGTACATAAATGGTTGAGAAATAAAAATGCATGTTAGGTTCCCAAACAAGTCTCCTTGGAGAAGAAAGCAACAATAACCCTTGTTACCACAGAATACTGTTTTCCAATGATCTTCCCAACTTTTGTCAATGAGGTAGGCTAATATACCATGTTCTCCACCCAGAATGGGGTGAAGAAATGAATCAGAATTTAAAGAACACCAGATGGGGTGTTTCCTACATTTTAGGTCTTACAACAGCATTGTAAAATAATTTTTGTAGCAAATACAATGAGAGTGGGAGCTGACATCATAGCTACTTGCCTCCAATTCCCATGATGCTTTACTGCTCATTCTAGAGAAATAAGAATCCTGAATCTCTATTTAACTTTATTTCCAAATGATGTCAAATATCCATTTTATGTCTATTCACTAATCCCTATTATCAAAATTTTCTCCATCTTGTCTTTGAAATTTTCTAAATGGTATTTCAAAGATTTTTAAAGAAAATGAAAACATGCTTGGGAAACATCTACAGAACATGATCTGCTTGTGTCTGCACTGAATCTTTAAACAGTTTAAATTTTGTCCTGGTTTCTGTTTGTTAAAGTTTGTTAGAATTTTGAATAATCCTTAGTATAATGTCCACGAAGCACTTATTTAATGTATACTGTAGCAACCAGACTGTGAGAGTCTTTCATTAGCCTTTTCTGACTTATTAAGATCTCTGTACCTGCATTTTACAAAATGTATTTAATCTAAAATATTTATTTAACTTATGCAACATCATACAGGAAATACAGACAAGACTGCAGATGAAGTCCAAGTTATGATCTACATTTTATACATTGGTACCTTTCCGAAAATATCTGCATCCTCTATTTTTATTAATTCAAATGAGGGAGAAATCACATGAAATTATTGATTCACAAACGTCATATTTACCATGTTTTAAAAATATATGGTAATATCTTATTTATCTTCTCATTAATCACCATAAAGATTACTTTAAAAAGAAGAGATTCCAAGGATTTTAGTATTTGAAAATATGACAGAGAACTAAATTGTCTGACTCAAAATATTTTCTCTTTACAAAATATTGTAGTTTTGACACAAAGAGTTAACCAAGGAAGCTCCTAGGCTCACTAAAATGGTTCATATAATTCATTTGCTTGTGGCTACACTGTTTCCCCTGAAAAATTTTAGATGATGCCAAGTCATAAATACCTAGGTTGTTTCAGAGGAATTTCAAAAGCAGGCAATAAAGGGAGAATAACTGCTTATCTTGTGGTTTTCCAAGAATATTTCATTGTAACTCAGTGGAAAAGATCAAATATAGTGAAATGACTTTCCTGAAGTCTATGATCTAAAGAAAGCTATTTAATAAAACTACACCATGAGCCAGGTGCGGTGGGGTGGGGGGGAACACTCTGTAAATCAAGCCATCAGGAAGTAGAAGCAGGAAGATTTTGAGTTTGAGGCCAGCCTGGGTTACAACAGCAAGATCTCTCCTCAAAACATCAAAAGCAAATACACACCACCAACAAAAAGCTGTGTCTCTGACCCTGATTTCATGTTATGGTACTTCTTGTCATAGAATCTCAAGTTTGGCAAAACAATGTCACTGATGTTAAATTTCTTAGTGATTTTTTCATGCTTTTTAGGGTTTTTTTTTGAGGTGTAATATTTTAATAGACTTCTGAAAATACTGCAGAGTTTTATATAGGCCCATGCAAAGAAGAAAAGTAAGTTGTTTTATAGTGTTTTTTTTTT
>CABHPQ010167168.1:0-24799 GCA_902168405.1 Peromyscus aztecus | reverse complement strand
GTTGTCCTCTTGTCTCCACACTCACTCTGGGGCACCCATGAACCCACATCACGTAGATGTGTGTTCACACATACATTGGAGTTTTAATTTTAAATTTAATTTAAAAGGGGACACACTTGGCCTAAAGAATAAAAGACAAGAAGGGATCTGGCTTCAGGTTGAAGACAGACCAGTCGATACTGCCAAGAACCATCTAGCCCCTGTGAGGAAGTTTTGGGGAGGAGGATGACTCCTCTGTCACGGGGGCAAAACCAGATCCAAGTCCCAAGCTGTGTAGTCACGCCAAACAGCTGCGCTCACCCTCGGCCCATCGCCCCGTAGCTGCAGCCAGATTCCAGCCACGCTGTCAACGGATGGCTACTGCATATTTGGGGGGGGGGGAAATTAATAATGAATTGAGCCAAACCCTTCTTGTTCCTCTCTAACCCTGCACTGAGCCTGGTGACCACATTCCTGTGGAGAATTCCAGAGAGACTGGATGACATCTGCAGCCATCTCTATCCGCAGGGCAATATTCAGCAGCCGCAATCCAACACCCCCAACCCTGGGATTCATTCAATCAATACTCAGCCCAGTGCAGACCAATAGACAAGGGAGACACAGAAAAGCACAAGGGAGGGGTAGAAAGAGCAGTGGCCCACTGAGGTCTGGACCAAAGCCACGCTCCGAGTAAGGTTTCGACAAGCAACACAATTTATTAATCACTCCAAGCAGCGCTGAGTGGATTGGACTTTAATTGGATCAAAAGCACTGTAAATCGTCTCTTGAACCTAGAAAGGAACTTGCCACTATAGCCAAGACAGAGCGCTGCTCGGAGACACAGAGGCTCGGAACAAAAAGTCCAGTTAGCCAGCAGAGTGAGTTTGGAAAACGCCAACTGCCCCTCCACCGTTCCGAGTACACACACACACACACACACACACACACACACACACACACACACACACAGGAGATCACAGTACTAGAAGGCAGAAGTCACAGGATATCTTGGAAATACTTAAACTTCCCTGCTGGGAGGTGCTCCCAGGCAGGTATGGCATCCTGCCCGTAAAACCCCTAACAGCTCCTATCAGAGGTGGCAAAACCACTCACCTACAAACACCCCGGGCACTGATGGCTCCCCTGCCCTCCTTAATCCTCTCCGCAATGCAGTCAAATCCTGACAAATACCCTAATCTCTCCTAATCCAGCACTGAGCTGCTCCTCAGCTGTGCCAGGCTGCCTCGCCATGACCCACCCAAGCAAAGCGGGGCAGGGCCACACTCGGCTACCCCCAGACACACCTGATGGCAGCCTCCTCCCCAGGGGGCTTTCGCAGAAGGCAGGTCAGAGGCCAGCTTCACCGTGGATGAGATTCTGGTCCAAGGTCCAGCAATAACGGAGAGAAACGGGAGAGCCGAGCACACGGAGGCTGGGCCAGATGGAGAAAGTAAGGGGCTTTGTTCTGACTCTCCTCGCAGATGTTGCAACTTGCCTTCTGCAGGGCAGCCAACTTTGCTGGGAGATCTGTTGTTCTAATCCGCCCAGCTGGGGTGACCTTTGAAACCTCTGGCTGCTACCTCAGAGACACTCAGTGAAGTCCTGGGGAGCCCCGGGGTGGAAGCTCACAGGTTTTCACTTTGTTCAAAGATGCAGACTCCAATCTGAGTGTAAAGCAACTGAAAAGACCCCGTCAAGCAGAGAATTGAGCCCCAGATGGGCCGGGCACTTCCCCAACTCCACATCTGGCCCGGACTGCCACTCTAACCCCTCGGTGCATCTGGCCCGGGATTACCACCAGCTCATGAGACATGTGCCTCCTGAGACCCAGCCCTTTCTTCCTTAAGCCAGTGGAGCCCCACTTAGGATGCCTAGCACAGAAGGAACGCTCAGAACTTAGGCTGAGAACTCACTCCTCTGCTGGGACTGTAGGCAGGGACACAGCTGTGAGTGAAATTGAGATCTCAGCAGCGTTCACGCGGTGTCCAGCATCACACAGTGCTGCTCCGTCCCAGTGAGCCTTAGGAGCTGGGTTCAGAGCACGCAATCCCTCCGTTCCTTCTGTGGACACCAAGGGATTCCCCTAGTTCTGAGCTTAAGCCCTGTCGGGTGGGGGTGGATTCACAAGGGGCTGCAATGTCTCAACACCTAGGCCATCCTTGATCTTCCCAGCTCTGTGGTCTCAAGGCTCCTTTATGTCCTTTAAAGTTATTAAGGACCCAAAGGCTGTTGTTTGTGCTACCGAGGTTTGGTGTATTTGATATTAAGTTAAATAGTAATTCACATAAAAATATCAACAAGAAGTCTACGTGTTAATATAATTTTTCTTTTTGTGTGTCAGGGCTTTACTGTGTTGCTCAAACTGGCCTCAAATTCCTGAGCTCCTCAGTCAGGATAAACTGAGTTGCCTAAAGAACACATTTACCATAACATAGAAAGAAAGGCTATTTGAACAGTTAGTAAGTGGACCAGACTTTCCTGGAGAGTGTTATGCTCTCTCTATCTCACAAATAGCTGGCATTGCAGGTCTTCTAGCAGGCCTAATGTTAGTTTATGCTTACAAAACCATTCTTTGTACCTTGAGCACTAACATAGGTCCTGATGCAAAGACTTTGACCTTGTTTAGATCTAAAAAAAAACCTGCCAGTAATTCCATAACCAAAAATCTATGGAGGAGTTTCTCATATCTATAGGAAGGACAAGAAGTCTTTACATGAATGCTTGGGCTGTAGAGACCTGATGTCACCTAGTTGGATGCTACTAGAGCTGTATCATTTGCTGGGAGCAGGTACCCAAGGAATTGCATCTACATTATGCTAGAATTTTGTGCCAGATTAGACAGTCAAATAATTTGCAATAGTTTGCTGCTTAAAAGGCATCATCATTTAAGGTCTGTTGATTGGTTTCTGTATCTCTTGTGTAAAGTACTAGTCAATGGCTATTATTGGCATTCATGGCTTCTGTTCTGTTAAAAATAATATTGGCCCTGACTCTGGCTCTCATTTGGGACAAATTATCTGTCTGTCATCTTCAAATCTTCAACCCAGTCTTCCACTTTTGTAGACTGCATACAGATAGGCTATTCTACATCATGTAGCAAGTAGGCTATCGGATACAGTGAATAAAGTTGCATTCAAAACAAAGGAAGTTGCATTCAAATAAAACAAAGACATATGTGTACATTTACAAATATGTCTGTGTGGGCATTTGTGTGTATTTATTATACACTTGGGAATTGTACAAAAATAAGGGAAAAAATTGAAAAAAATAAACAAGAAGAACCTTTCAGGGAGACACAGTTTTTAAAGTGAGAGACCAAAACAATATGTACTTTCAATGTGATTGGCACTTAGGATCAAAGAACCACCAAGTTGTGAAAGCTATATGGTCTGTGATCTTTGTGAAGATGCGAAAACCAAATCTAAGTGCATGTATTAGGAAGGGATAGGCCACCATCTAAACAGCTGTAAAGGAGAAAACCACACAACCTGAAAAAAGAGTGGATGCATCCCACATCTGCTCACAGATATGACTCATGGCTCACAGTTTTCCTATGGTCTATCTTTCTCATTATTTATGCTTTTTTTCCTTTCTTCATTTTTGCTATTAGTATGAAAAATAAGATTAAGAGAAGAGTGAACCCATCCCCTTAAAGAGAAACACAATGTTTCAAACTAACTGTTTATTTTCCATTGTTCTGTGGCCCTTTAATAAACACCCCCTCTAAAGGCAAACAATAGTCTGAGAAAGGAAATAAAAATAATTATTCATAAAAAAAAAATTCCTGAGCTCACCACTTAAGAGTATTCCCTGCTCTGCTGGAAGACCTGAGTTCAATTCCCAGCACGCACATCTGGCAGCTCACAACAGCCTGTAACTCTAGTCCCAGAGGATCCGATGCCCTCTTCTACCTCCTAAAGTACCAGAACACACATGGCATATATTCACACAAACACACACAAATAAAAGTAAAATAGAGAGACAGAGCAAGACAGACAGACAGAGAGAGAGGGGGCTCCCTTCCTCCCAAGTAGCAGGGACCAAGTAACAGGCACACACTTCTGTGACCAGCAATATAAATATTTTTGAAAGAAAAATTTATCTTCTGAAAAAAAAAGTTTAGGAAGAAGTTCAGTTCTGCTGTGTGTACATGGTGTATATACAGTCCTGGGCATGGAAATCTGGGCCTCACACATGCTGGGCAAATGTTATATCACCGAGCTGCATCCCAATCTTGCAAATTTCTCCTTTTGAATTTTTATTTATTACTGTTCCTGTATATATGTATGAGGGGGTGCATTTATTATGTATGTGTATGTATGTATGAGGGGTACATTTATTAGGTATATATGTATGAGAGGGTGCATTTATTATGTATATATGTATGAGGGGTGCATTTATTTTATATATATATGTGTGTATGTGTGTGTGTGTGTGTGTGTATGTGTGTACGTGTGTGTATGAGGGGGTGCATACAAACGGTTGCATTGTGGAGGTCAGTGCTGTGGAGGTCACAGTCCTCTCCATTTACCTTGATGTACTTTCCACAGATGCAACTGAGGTTGTCAGGCTTCCCGGGCAAGCGCTTCACCCACTGAGCTGTCTTGACAGCTCGCCAAGGTCTTTAACATCTGGCCTAATAATGGACACTTACATCTTTTTTTCTGTTTCTGCATCTCGTCTACTGTGACATCATAGTATCTGTAGCTGCTAGGAAATGCCATCGTATGAAGTGATAAAAAAAGTAGAAAAACAAATGTCATCCTACACAAAAATAATCTGGGCTCCTCAAGAGGCTCAGGGCCTTCCCTGGTCATATTGTTAAGTCCCCAGATCATCCTTTAGAACCTTATTCCAGCTAATCTCCCAAGCTCTCTCTGGCACCATCTGTTCTCACTCTTGGCCTTCTTCAAACACCCAAGAATCAAGGGAAAAGTGGTTGTCTCTGAGCAGTGGTGTGCAGCTTTGAGGAACAAGTGAGGACAAGTGTAAATCAACCCCTGACTTCATTCTCTCTCTTCTTCAAGACCACAAACTTAAGCAGTGTGACTAGAAAAAGAAGAATCCTTAGACGGGCACTATGGAAACAGCTTTTGATCACTCAGGTCCTTGGCCAAGATTCTGGATGACTGAGCCCATGGAGATACCCCAAAACCTTTTTGCTAAAGAGGAAGAGATTTCTAGAAACCAAAGCTGCTCACAGAGAATGGAGGGAGTCCATCCCAAGCCTTCTCATATTGGACTTCTGATTATGAATCACGTGAATGGGAAGTTATTTTAAATTGGACAAAACCAGGGACAATATCTTAGCTAAAACCATCGAAGACATATCTGAAGCCTGAGGGTTCCCTCAAGCACATGGAATGGCCCACGGCTTGAATGCTAGCTATAACCCTAAATTATTAGCACCATGGATCAGGAAGTGGGAGGGAATTCACATGAAAAGTAGTCTTTAAATTTCTATACTTGAGTTAAAAAAAAAAAACAAATGCCCAGGAACAAAATTCCCGACCAGACACACTGCACAGACTTCTGGCCCCGCAAAGACAAGTCTGGGTCCTGCGACAGGCACACTTATAAAATCCTTGACATTGTCTTCAGCCCATACATCGCAGCTGGCAGACACGTAGAGGAGTGACCATTTAATTAACACCATCTGTGTCCCTAGTGGCAAGGAAGCCACACCAGAATAAAGGGCAACGCCTGCTTTCTTTAGTCAGTGATGTATTGCCAATGTACGTTATCCCGACAACACAAAATGCCTTCTAAACAAATACATGTGTATTCCATAAATGCATAGAAATTTTTATTTTAAAAGTTTACAAGTCACTCCTCTTATGCTAGCTAGTTCTATGCCAACTTGACACAAGCCAGAGTCATTGGGGAAGAGGAACTTCAATGGAGAAAATACCCCCATCAAATCTGCCTGTGGGCAAGTCTGTAGTACATTTTCTTTACTGACGGCTAATGTGGGAGGGCCCAGCTCTCTGTGGGCAGGACCACCCCTTGTGGTGTCCATAAGCAACTTGGACGCAGGTCCATATGTTCCCCCGTGAAAATGTGCAAGGTTATCCGGCACTTGTCCCTCACCACTGAGTTCTCCTCCAATCCACCAGACAGCTCCCTCCCCACAGCTTTGTGGGCCTTCTTCCTGGAACACACATGAAAGACACACAGCTGCCCACAGCCAAACCTATCAGCAGGGCAGAAGGCCACACTGAGCAGGACAAGCCATGCACCCACATCTTTGGCAGAGAGCTACTTGGGGGTTATCTTAAAAGGGGGTGTAATTCTCTCTCTCTCTCTCTCTCTCTCTCTCTCTCTCTCTCGTGCACACACACACACACACACACACACACACACACACACACAAACACACTGATCTGACAAATACACATACCCACCTACTCTCACAGTAAGAATGGCAGGGCCTGGCCTCCTGGAGTCCCTCTCCTGCTGGGACTCCCACTTAACTTGGGGTTTAGTAAGAAAAGGTTGAGAAAAGCTTTCTGCAATTGAAGTCATATCTAATGAAACTTAAGCCTGAACCAGAAACCCTGGGTGCAGTTACATTTTTCCAATACATGTTCTAGCAGCAATCTTCATGTTCACACATTTCGTTAACACACAGAAAGAAGTGTGGGGTGTCAAGGGTGTTTGCTGAGCTCCCGCCATACCGTCCCCTCCTCAATCCCATGTGCCCCCTCCATCCAGTCTACATCCTGTATTCTCACTGAACCCCATGGGCTGAGCAATGCACCCATCCAGGTAGGGCTATCGTACCAGCCTCAGACCTGGGATGCCAGGAAACAGACCAGCACATGTGAGGAGCTGAGGAAGTGAGTGAATGTGTGAAGAATGAATGAAGTGCTGAGAGACAGTATAATATAACATGGGCACGGTCATGTCAAGGACCCAATGCCTCAGGCCCACGGGAATGGCAAAGCCTGCCTCTGGTTCTGTCCCAGTGTCGATGTGTGTCTACAAATGACTGGCCAATATGTACAGAGACTAGCAGTTGCAGCTTTCTTCTCCAGGATGTTGACAGCCCGAGACTGTTGTCTACGGAGCCTAGCTAACTTCTCCCTGTGCTGCACGTCATAAACACTTCTGATTTGGTGCCACTCCGCCAGAGTGTACACAGCCCACCCGACGTCAGCTATTCTGTGTGTGTGTCTGTGTCATCCTTTCTCCATCCCCTCGCTGCCCCTAATCAGGTCAGCTCCAAAGCCTTGAACATAAATGGTTCTTAATGGCCAGTTAAGGGAAAACAGACACTTCCTCTGTTGCAGGACTAAGCACTCAAGTCAAGTGAAAAATCTCAAAGCCTTAACTTCTGCATCTGTAGAATAAGGCTACCATTCACCCCTGAAGGGCTATGGTCACTGACAAGGATCAGCTACAGGTGTTATAAACAGAAACAAGGAGGAGAGATGTGGCCTGGTTCAGGAGGCATTGCCCCACAGGAGTAATCGGGAGCCAGAACCTGAGGGTGAGAGGATAGGTGTAGCTTAAGTTTTCCTGCCTGGCCCCCAGTCAGGATAAATCTCTCTCACCTGCCAGTCCCACAGCCGCTCAGACCCAACCAAGTAAACACAGAGACTTACATTGCTTACAAACTGTATGGCCGTGGCAGGCTTCTTGCTAACTGTCCTTATAGCTTAAATTAAGCCATTTCCATCAATCTATACCTTGCCACATGGCTCGTGGCTTACCGGCATCTTTACATGCTGCTTGTCCTGGCGGCGGCTGGCAGTCAGTCACTCCTTCTGCCTTTCTGTTCTTTTTATTCTCTCTGCTAGTCCCGCCCATACCTCAGCCACTGGCCAATCAGTATTTTATTAACAACACATTTGCCATACAGAACATTCCCACAGCAGATAGGAGAGTCAGCCACCTCCTGGTCATCACGGCTCCAGCCTAGACAGCTCTACCATTTGTACCATCTTCCTACCCCACTGCATCTGTGTCTCTAGGATGGGCCAGCTCACCACGGGAGACATGAGCAGCAGGAAAGGGCCAACCCAGAGTAAGACAAGTTATGGGGAAAACCAGAAGAGCAGGTAGAGCCTGGCCACCTGACTTCTGCTCGGGCCACCTTACAGGGTTCACAAGCCAGGATGCCAAATCACTCAGGCACTCCTGAAACTGGCATACCTGTGAGACACCAACACGGGTCATGGAGACTGAAGACTGGCCCAGGGACGGGGCCATCCCCCTTGCAGTTATCTCAGGTTCTCAGCCCACAGACAACTTCTAGGTGAGTGTGACCCACGAGGCCTCCCTAGAGAAGGAAGGTGGGTGGAAGATGGGGAGACAGAGAACTCACAGCGATTGGTCTTTACCCAGCAGTTCCTGTGCGCCAGGCCTTAGACTAAGTTCTTACAGTTGACGTTGCTCATTCCACCCACCCCTCCGGGCAGGGACCCGGAGTAGCCTCGAATGAAGGAAGGCATTGGGGCATTATCACTTGTTTGCGAAGTAATTGGGATGCATTCCTTTTCTTGAAACCATTCCTTTCTTCATTCTTGTTTGAAGAACTGACTACCAGAGGCAGAAAGGCTGGGAAAACAAACAAACAAAACCCCAGCCAATCCAGGATTGCAGAGAACAACTCACTAGAGACTATGGACAGAGGCACTAGGCAGAGATCCCCAGCTCCCAACACCCCAAGACAGAAAGATTATCAGGCGCCTAATTTGACCATTTTTTTTACTCATTATGTGTCACTGTTTAGACAACAAGCGTCGCTCTCATTTTGTACATCCGAGTGTCCTCTTAGTCCTCTAGAATACAGCTGGGCTGCAGAATGTCAGGCAACGAGGGAACCTACATCGTTTAGTCCATTGTTGACCTTACAGACAAGGAAATGAGAACCAAGAGTGGAAGGAGTACAGCCTGGAGTAAGGATGGATTTAGAAGCCCTAGAGAACAGGGGCACTGCAATCCAAGGAGGCGAGTCTATACAGAACTGATCTGGGGGTGGGTACCTGGAAGAGCAGAAACTCGTCGGCTAAAGGATAGGCAAAAAGGAGTTTTGAAAAACACAGTCATCGAGTTGAAGGAGACCAGGTGTGGAGCGTCCCAGCGAGAACAGTGCTGTTTGCTAATACTACCAAAAGAGTTTTTACTTAAGGCTAACTACTGTTTCAATGACTTACGAAATGCTTTCCTAGTCAAATCTCAGTTCAGGCTGTTAGCACTGCATATTCCGTGAACAACAGTGTTCACCACTCTGAAATACCTGAAGCGTTTGAATGCTCTTGTTACAAAGCTGCCTCATATTCTGCTCTTAGAGTCATGAGGTGGATAACACAGGCTCACTGAACAAATGCCGTTTTTAGAGAAAAAGACTTGACACTTGAAGTTCACAACATATTAAAATATTTTATCTTCAGCTGGCGGTGGTGGCGCACGCCTTTGATCCCAGCACTTGGGAGGCAGACCCAGGCGGATCTCTGTGAGTTCGGGCCAGCCTGGTCTACAGAGCGAGATCCAGGACAGGCACCAAAACTACACAGAGAAACCCTGTCTTGAAAAACCAAATATATATATATATAATCTTCATTTTGTTAGTGGGAAATATGAACCCTAAGGTCACGCCATGGTTTGAGTGTGTTCCCAAAACTTCCCATATTGGGAGTTTCAATCTCTTGGGTAGTGATGCTGAGAGACAGGAAGACATTTAAAAGGTAGAGGCCAGGTCATCAAGAAACTTGCTCTAGGAAGGGATCAAGGGGGTCCTCTTGGGACCCCTCGGCTCTCACAAGCACAAGTCCTTACAAGACTGAGCAAGATTCCCAAATCACTCTGGCTTTCTGTTACAAAGTTCACCTTGCGACCACATCCACTGTCGGGTTCAACCTCACGGGAGGCTGAGAGGCTCCAGAACCTTGAGAGGAATAAGCTTCTTTCTGGAGTCGGCCTGCCTCCGATATTTCATTTTAGTAACACTGATACAGGTGACAACCTCAATAAACACTGATACAGGCCATAAAGTCATAAAACGGAACTGAAATCTAGGCTTCTAAACTCCAAATCCTGGTTCAATTTGGTAACTTGTTTAGAAGAACTGAAGAGATCTATTCAATCTTTTTTTTTCTTTCAGTTTTATGAAAGTGCCTCCCACTTTTGCCCAGGCTAGCCTTGAACTTGAGGTATTCTCTTGCCTCATGGCTACTGGGATTACAGTATGAGCATGAGCCACCATGCTTGGCTTGAACTCTTACTGTAACAAACACCATGCCAGCAGAAAAAAAAAAAATTCCAGTGTTTGCTGAGATCCCATTAGACTTCATTGTCACTACAGCTGGTGCGTACAAAGTTGACTAATGTCCCCTGCCCAGGTAAATGTCCCCAACATGTGTCCTATAAACAAACGAGTGAGGTCATTTCAACCTTTCACAACTGAGGTAGAGAGCACACGTGCCCAGTGGCCAGTCCCCAGAAGTCTGTGCAGGGCTGACCTTACTGTCAGTGACCAGCTCCTCTACGTACACAGACACGTTCTCAGACCACAGTTACGGAGATCTCTGTGCTCTCCCCAGAGCTTTGCTATGCTGCCCTGGGCCCCTTCCTTGCTCCTTCTGCTGCTGGGCACAAGCCCAGGATTGACCTTGACCTCCAGTGTTTCTTCAAAGCCTCAGGAGCATGCTATGACATTGTGTCAGGCCCTACATTTCCACAAGCTGCTCACCCCTTGCTGTCTCTGCCACAGCCTCCGGTGAGGATGAGAAACAATGGCTTAGTGTCTGCTGGAATTCACCTAGGGTGGTGAGGACTGCCAACCCAAGCTGGCCAGCCCGATCGGCCCAAGGGCAGAAAGTCAGGCTCAGACACAGCCCTGCTCCTCCTTTGGCTGTGTGTGCTCTCTACTTCCTCCTTCCGTTGGTTCTGCTTCATCCTAGAACCAGCCTACCTGGGGCAGGAACACAGGCTTCTCTGAGGCGCCTTCAGGATTCTTTAGCACCAACCTCAGACCTTTGGTGGAGATTCATGTACCCTAGGAACCAGGAGTAGCACCGGAAGGAGAGACCGTCCAAGCCACCCAAACTCATCTCAATCCGAAGGACTACGTAAGATTACCTCGTTCTAGAACGTTCACCCTACTCAGAGGTTTGGGAGATTATTTTTATTCTAAAATCAGCTTATTTTATAGCATACCACCTGTGAATGAATCTGGCAACTCATCAAGGATGTTTCTATCTCAATGCTAAGCTTTGTACCTGCTATTTGAGGCTACGACTCAAGTCCTACCCCAGGGCACACGCTATTCTACTGTTACCCTCAAGGGTGGCAGTGTTTTGGAGAAGCCTGAACCAAGGCAACCTTCCTGCTTTATAGAAAAGAAACCCAAGGTCCAGAACAGTTCAGCCACAGGACGTATTGCTATGATAAAAGTAATCATTTATTGAATCCTTCCTGGGAGCTAGCTCTCTACAGAGGGCTTTTAGCCTAAGTTTATTTCCATTTCAAAGCAATTCCTTTAGATGTCAATAAAGCCCAAATCTCAAAGTCGTAAGTACCAGCTACTAATTATCAGCCAAGTCTGAACTCAGGTTTCTTGATTCTAAGGTTCAGACCCTTGGTGGCAATGTCACATTGCTAGAGGGGCTGGGAGGAACACTAGGGAGTTGACTAAGCTCACAGGTCCTATTGTCGTGACCTGGCTTCACCACGAGACTACACACAGCCATAGAGCTCAAAAGCTCTTGCCTCACGTTCTCAGTCTTGATAGGAAAAAAATGAGAAGGGACTGGCTTAAGGCCAGACTCCCAAGTTTCAGGGACAGGATGTGGAGAAGCGTCCTTACACAAGGTTGGACCTCTGATGCGCCCCCAAGGATGGAGCAGTACAGGCTCCTAGGAGTGTGTCCTCCCAGCCTGAACATGAGCTCCAGCCTTGGAAGGATCTTTGCTCTGTGGAGGGCGGCTCACACTCTCCTCATCCTCTCAGCACACAGCAGCATGAAGGGTTACCAGGGGGACTGTCCCAGGCACTGAGCTTCGGAGGGTGCTTGTCACTCTGCCGATGACCAGGTTCACTTGGTACACCGGGGAGGGGTACACCGGGCAGGAACACATACCAACAGCAGCCGGACACAAGCATGCACACCTCAAACACAAGCGTTCTGGAACTCCATTACTTCCTACCGTTTGTCTCCAAAGGACTCTTCCTCCACATCCAACTTCTTAGGCCGCTGGTGTTGTCTAGAGGCCTGGAGAAGGGCTAGCTAAGATTGGCTCTCTTACCCACTTAGAGCTATCTGTACACTGCTCACTTGGGCTAAGAGAGCCAAGCCTATCAGGTCTGCGCTCTCGACGCAGCAGGGAGAACAAGGGCCTGCGGCGACACGTTTTGTCCGCACAGACTCATCGTGTATTTCCTGAGCACCTGCAAGGCCCTGGTTGAGCACAAACAAGGTGAGAGGCAGAGAGAGCATGGCAGACACTCCTTCCTCTCCACAGTGACATGAGTGTGTCAGAAAAAGCCAGGACGCCCCCTTACCACCCACTTTGTCTCATCCAGATTTCCTTCCCTCCCACGGTCTCCCCCAACACTCTGACAGTGGCCCCACCCTGTGACTTCTCCACTGAAGCGGTCACACTCTGGATGGAGGGTTCATTCGACAGCTCCCTGCTGGACACAGGTGGGGTTGGCATTAGTCTCGGCTGGTGTTAACTGAGGCTGGGTTGCGGTGGGCCTCCATCTGGGTTGGCCCCAGGACCTTGGTGCTCAGCCTTTCTGTTCATTTTGGTCATGCACATCCATGATCCCCCAAAAGTTCATGTGTTGCATACCGAATGCCAATATTCAACGTGTGAACAACATTTACAGAACTTTGAAAAACTAAGTAGGAGCAGGTGAGGCCATGAGGGCATGCCCTTGTGAAGGCATTAGTGGCCTTAGAAGAGGATGAGAGGTATGACTCCTCTTGTTATGAAGAAGCAAGACGACCTTCACAGGTACCAACTAGAAGCCAGCACCATGTTCTCTAGTGGGCCTCTGGGTACATAAGCTAAATAAACCTCTATTCATTATAAACTATTTAATCTGTGGTAAAATGACCCAGTTATGACCATACAAATCAGTCTAAGACAACCTCTCTAAGTCTGTCAGTAAGATGACTTCAAAGATGTCTACTCTGGCCGCCTTTGCCCTCTTCTGGCCACACTTAATACACCTGTGGCACAGGAGACTGTCCATGTACTGGGTTATGTTTGGATATATTCTCGTATCTATCCTCGCTCCTTCTCTAGGTAGGCAATTGTCTTGTTTGCAAACTCTGCATAGACTTTGAACTCATGCCAATTACTTGTACCATTCTCTTCTGTTATTGTCCATAAGCAATAAGTATTTGCTGAAAGTCTGATTGTGAATAGAATTATGTCTTTTTCTGATAGCATAAATTCTCTCTGCCCACTCTTACTCTCATGGGGCGTGTGTGTGTGTGTGTGTGTGTGTGTGTGTGTGTGTGTGTGTGTGTGTTCTTTTGCTTAGATAAAACAGTGACCGTAAGAGCAGAGACTGTAGAGGAACGCTGCTTACTGGCTTGCTCTCCATGGCTTTCTCTTATACAACCAACCCAGGACCACCTGCCCGGGGATGGCACTGCTCACAATGCTCTGGGCCGTTCCACATAACTCATTAATCAAGAAAATGGTCTATAGACTTGTATACAAGCCAGTCTGAGGGAGGTATTTTCTCAATTGACCAAATGGCCATAGCTTGTGTCAAATTGACAAAAAAAAAAAACCCAAAAAAACAAAAAAAACTACCTAGTACACTGTAAACAATATATATGATTATCTTCCATATGTATACTTTTAAGAACAAAATAATACATACACACGGATATAACCTCCTTTTCAACAAACTCAACAATGAATTTATTCCTTGATAAAAAGCATTCTTCATAAATCTTATTTTCAATATTCCATCAAATGGATAAACTATAATTCTGCTGATCGTGCTCTTTTTTATTTAACATTAAGGCTGCTTATAATTTCACAAAAACAACACTTCAAGGCAGAGTTTTACACATAAAACTTTTCTTCTAGATTATTTATCAGGACATGTTTCAAAAAATTTGACAACTGATTTAAAGTGCTTAACATTTTGAGAGTACTTCTCTGTGACCCAGTGCCAGGGCCCAGATTAAGAACCGGGTCTGGGGATTTCCACATGGTGTGAGGTGATGTGCATATAAGATACTCAACCAAGTTAGGTAAGACTTGGGGAATGAGTCAAGTATTGGGCAAGACAGGAAAGGATCCAAACTCAAGGGGTCACAAGGTTCAAAACAACTCGTGTTATCAAGCAAAACAGCCTTTGCCTTCCTATGGAAGCCTGCCAGGGACACAGTCCCAGGAGGCCTCCCGGGGACCACTCCAGTGACTCCTACTCTACCTCAAGGTACATCTCATTTTCTAAGGTTACTCCAGCAAGACCCATAAGCTGCTAAAGCCTCATCTAAGACTTGGGTCGAAGTCCCACCCAGCTAGTGAAGTAAGAGAAAAGACAGGGGTTCATAAACACGCATCATAGAAAAGCTGTCCTTCAGTCCCCTTTGTCTCCCTGTGACAATGGCAGTGGCTTTGTTTCAGGTTTGCTGGTTCATCACATGTGTTTGCAGAGCTCACACTTTGCAGCGGCCAGTCCCCAGAGACACAGCAATGAACAAAAGGACCAGGCAGCCCCTGCTTAGCCAGGCTCTGGTGCTGGCAGCAAATGTTTTGGGTCCCTGGCTGCAGGCTATGGACAGTTCTGGGGTTTGTACATCTCTGGACTTTTCCCTCAATGCACACTCATGGTGACAAAGTTCTATAGAGACATAGACACTCCCTGGGAGGCTGGGGGAGCACTCTTCCCACGGCAGTGTGTCACGTATATTTACGGGACTTCCTCGTGTATGTGTGGCAGTGAGGGAATCAGACAGTGATGTCAACTTGCTCTGGCACCACACCACCTGGTTTCTAATCCTAGCTCTGCTTTGGGAACTTCAGCAAATTCTTTTATCTCTCTTGGCCTTTGCCCTCAATCGTAAGACAGGGAAAATGTTGTAGTCAGTTTTCCAAAATTGTAACAAAACATTTCATGCTGGGTAGTTACAAAATAGTGAGGTTTCTTAGCTCACACTTTGAGGCTGAACATCCAAACAGGCTCTAGTGAGGACAACATGGCAGACGGCATCACAATAGTAAGATTGCCCACGATCTTTCTTACTTACTTACTAGAGAGTAATCACATCACAAGATCAGAAGCCAGGGAGTGAGAAGGGACCAGGCCTCGGGTCCGACCACTGGACCCTAGCTCTTCATGGCCCCACAACCCTTAAATGTTGTCATACTGAAAACAAAGCAGGAACTATTAGAGATACTCATATGTTTAACCATATCGTAACATCCTTTCTTTCAGATGGCTGTGAGAAGCAAATTCTCTAGCACTATGCCTGGGGTAATTGAAAGCCCTTCCTTAAACAAGGTCTCGCTGCAGTGGGAAACACTTAACTGCTGGGCCCTTAATAAACCAACTATTTGGTGACTGACAACATGAAACCAGGTAGAAAGTTCCACAGCCAGAGACCCAAACTGAAACTGAAGGTGCCTTTGACTGCCCAATAAAGGTAAGGATATAATGAAAGTATTCAGAATGGATAGAAAAAAAGAAAAAGGAAAAGACTAGAAAATCTTTCTCTTCCTTTCCCATGGCTGCCAATAACGGAAATATGGTAAAAGGCTTCTGCCAAGTCCAGATGGCTCCAATGATGAGCACGTGCCAGAACTGGTCAAGCGGAGTTGGGGAAACAGGACTGGGGACAAGCACAGGAAGCTCCGGACTCTCCTCAAGGATGGACATCCCAGACAGATAGTTCCCAGTACCACTGGGCATTACGGAATTCCAGAAGTCTGTGGGAGGGTGGGGGAGGGGGGGAACTGAACGTTGGCCGAAACCAGCAAAAAGACAAAGGCCCAACTTTGCAGAAGTCGTTCTTAGCACCGTGATGCCAATGGAATGCTGTCCAGATTTAATATCAGTGGCGCAGATAAAAACAATGTCAGCAGACTGGATAATTAGAGCTTTTGGCCCATTCCTTCTCTCTCTCACTTTCTTGAGGGATGTTGAAAGAGAAGGAGGGGATGGGTCCAAAAAAACCAAGAATTCCTCAGAGCTGCAAGTGTATTTTTAGCTCCTCCTGGCATCTGGGAGAGCAGAGACATTACTTCAGGATCAGCTCTTGACTGTGCCCTTTACACCAGTCTAAGCAGCACTTTTTAAACCCCTTTGATAAAGATGGATGCGTTTAAAGAAATGCACAAGCTAATTAAGACCACATTTAGGGAGCCGTTCCCTTTCAACAGAGGACCGTGCTGGCCAAGTGGAACAGATATGAAGTCAGCTGCCACTGTTCCGATTCCTCACAGCTCCCCAAACTCCTCTCATGACCACTCCGGGGTCTAGTGCCAGTCTTCCAGCTAGACCTGCTCAGCTCAGGACTGAGGCCACCCCAAACCAGGGGGTTTCCAGGGGCACATCCAGATCACCACAGAGAGGCTGGGCCCCGTCACCTGTTACTGCTGGCTTTTTGGAGTTCAAGCCATTTGAAAAGGAAAGAGTGAATCACAGAACCACAGATACAATTAGGAGACCTAACGTAGCCTCCCACCCAGCAAAGGTTCCTGTTTTTCCTAACTGGGCATGGGGAATAGAGCTGGCAGAAGGGATGGGCCCAACCTCAGCAAGGTTCAAAGTAGGACTTGGTCAAGATCCCATGGGTCCCCTGAAAACAACCCGAGACTACCAGGAACCTCAGCACCAAGGACCCAACTGACACTAGCCCTTCTAGACGCTGTAGCAGGGACTGCACATCCCAGCAATGAGATGCAAAGGAACCCCATCTGTCTATAAGGAACATCAACAGATGGCAGGGGCAACTCTCTTAGGAAAGGTCTAGAACACATCCTTTAGATCTCTTCCACCACTAGCTCCTCTAGAGAGGAGAAACAGAGGTGTTTTATTATGGGGATCTTGATGGACCCCAGCTAGGTCATCCATATGTGGATGAATGACCAAGAAAGTCCTACACAAATAAGGCTCTTTCCCCACAAGTCCCCCCCCTTCCCATGCCGTGTCAGGAGACAGGCTGTCATTTACTGAACCATGATATATCTCCCCATCACCGGATCAAGGTCTCCTGCAACCACAAAAAATAAACGCCACACTTCTAGAAGACAGGCCTCCAACTATTTGAAGACAGTTCTCATTTATCCTGAACCTTCTTCAGACTAAACACAGTCCCCTCAACGATTCCCATTTGGCATTGTTTTCTTCCACACCATCTGCACACATACCATGACCCTGAGGACCAAAGAAAGAACACAATGGCACAGCAGTTAGATGCATTCCCTGGAATCCCAGCTCCATCACTCACTGAGGTTCAGTTTCCCCAACCTGGTCATCTTAGTTGGGAGAATTAAATACATCCACTCATGGAGAACGCTGAGAACTGTACCTGTCACTTGATCAGCATCTAATTCAGTATTTGCTACTCCCTGCTCCAATGCCTTGCATCTGGGTACTTTATTGTCCCTACTCACTGGCTCCTCAATCAACAACATAACAGTCCCATGGAGATTGCTTAAGATCTTTGATGAGACAAAGGATGAGACAGAAGTCCCTGGTCAGTACTGCTTACACAGCAAGGATGCACAAACACTCACATCCTCTCCTCTCCTTTCCTATTGCTGATGCATTCGGGGGCCCCTTCTCCCTGCGTCTCACAATTCTGCATATCTTACCCACAGAGGCACTCATGGCCTTTGTTCCAGGCTTAATTTTCAAGAATACTTGTATTCTCAACAACTCAGAAAAGGAAGAGACACACTACACACACACACACACACACACACACACACACACACACACACACACACCCTCTGATGGAACAAAGTTAAAGTGTACTTATTGGCCCTTAGAAAAGATTCAAAGTCCTTAGGGTCCCCGACCTCTGCCACCATCCCACTATGGTGCAACTATACTCTTGCCTTCTTTGCAACAACCTATGGGGGTTGGAGCCCAAAGAACCAATGCAAGAAAATGCTGATGCTCCAGCTGTTTTTTTTGTTTTTTTTTTTTTGTTGTTGTTGCTAATCATAAAGTGCTTTATCTCTAACCCACAAGTCTCCTCTCCTGCCAGGAACCAAGAAATTGGCAGATTAACTCCTTAGTTTGCAAGTAGATGAACTCTCGCTCTCTTTATAGTTGTTGAAAATAGCCTATAGAAAAGATAGTGGCAAAATAAACTTCCTTTCTCCAGTCTTTATCTTAGAAAATCACCAGCCCCATCACATCCTGTCCATGTTTAGCTTATTTAAAAAAAAAACAAAAAACTAACCAAAGGACTTTAAAAATCCTTATTTATTCATGTTGATTCTCATCTTGATTTTAATCCAAATTTCCATTTGAGGTTTTTGTGAGGCTGTTCTTTTTTTTTTTTTTTTAAAGGAAAGTTAATGTTGTAGAATATTATTTTAAGGTGTGTTACCTTTGTTTATGCTGCATTTGTTTAACTCTGTGAACCTGTGTTACTTTGCCTGTCTAAAGCACGTGATGGTCTAATAAAGAGCTGAACGTCCAACAGTGAGGCAGGAGAGGGAAATAGGTGGGGCTGGCGGGCAGAGAGGATAAGTAGGAGGAGAAATCTGGGAGAAGAGAAGAAGAAGCAAGAAGTAGCCAGAGAAGGAGGAGGACTCCAGGGGCCAGCCATAGCAAACAACAGAGTAAGAGTAAGATTTATAGAAGTAAGAGAACTGGAAAAGCCCTGAGGCAAAAGGTAGATGGGATAATTTAAGTTTAGAAAAGCTGGCAAGAAACAAGCCAAGCTAGGCAGGGCATTTATAATTAAGAATAAGCCTCCGTGTGTGTGTGTGTGTGTGTGTGTGTGTGTGTGTGTGTGTGATTTATTTGGGAACTGGGTGGCAGGCCCCCCAAAAGAGCCAAAAAACATACAACGACAGGTTAATCTTTTTAATTAAAGGTCCTCTGTTAAAGTCTCTTGCTGGAGATGTCTGTCCTCCTGCTTCACTCAGTCCTTCCACCAGACAGGCAGAACCTCCCTCTATGTCTGGACTTGGATGTGGAATAATCCTTCTGTACACTGTGTGAATTACACTGTGATTGGTTTAATAAAGAAGCTGTCTGGCCAACAGCTGATCAGGATAAGGTTAGGCGGGAAAACCAGACTAAGGACACTGGGGAGAAGAAGGGCAGAGTGAGAGGAGTCGCCAACAGGACACAGAGAGGAAACGGGAGGTGCAAGATGAGAGAGAGGTAATGCCACGTGGCAGAATGTAGATTAATAGAAATGGGTTAATTTAAGTTGTAAGAGCTAGTTAGTAATAAGCCTGAGCTATCAGTCGAGCATTTACGATTAATAATGTCCATATGTTGGTTATTTGGGAACTGGCAGGTTAGAAAGAAAAGTTCACCTACAAGATTTTCACTCAGCCGGGTGTTGGTGGCACACGCCTTTAATCCCAGCACTCGGGAGGCAGAGCCAGGCGGATCTCTGTGAGTTCGAGGCCAGCCTGGGCTACCAAGTGAACTCCAGGAGAGGCGCAAAGCTACACAGAGAAACCCTGTCTCGAAAAACCAAAAAAAAAAAAAAAGATTTTCACTCAGACATCTTATCCCAGCAACCCCCACCCCACAAAAAAGGAAGGTATATGTCCTGAGGGTATGACATGGCTGAAGACCAGAGGACACCAGTTAGGGTAGTCGAGCAGAAGAAGTAAGAACAGCCCACATACTTCCAAAAAATCTGGCTTAGAACCACTACCACCCAGATGTGGGCGCGACAGCTGCAGGTGAAGTAGACACTGCCAGACTCACATCCAGCACCAGGAACAGGCAGGCAGGGGTAGAGTCAGAGGCAATGCTATGAAATTCCCAATGCAGTTTGCACACGCTCCAGGTAACTTGGTGGGAGACTGAAGGATGCTGTCGTTGTTGGTGGCTCCCAGATGTGGGACACGAGCATCTCCTCTGCTTCCTGCATTTACAGCTGAGGATTCACGTGGATGCTGAGCTTTGACACTGGTGAACACTGACACTCAGCTAAGCTACTGGAGATTTTCCCCATCACATATATTCTTGATGTTTCTTATGACCTACCCACATATTACAAAACTAGGCACATGTAGGTCTCAGTGTCTAATATTAAACTATAACTTATGATTCTTGTTCAAAAATAAATAAAATAATCCAGTCAAACTCGTGATGTAAAATGCTTTGCTATTATTCATCCTTTCAAAGTTTTGGCTTTATTTTTAGATTTTACTGTTTAAAGACTTCTTACAATACTTTCAAGCATGGCTTTAAAATCCTGAGACTTCAACATCTGGTCATGAGTTACTTGCAGAACTTTAGCATAGTTTTCTTTCTTTTGAAAAATAATTAATATGTGATGGCTTTAATGGAGGGCAAATGAATAAAAGCATCTTTAATGTTGACATAGTTTCAGCAGTAAGATTGGGCTTTATCAGGCCCCATGATCAGGGGTCGTCTGGAAAAGTTTATAATTTGGTTCCATGGAAAACTCCAGGGGATGGACCCTGAGCCTGGAAGTTTATTACCAGCTTGAACTCTGAGGGGGCCCTCACCCCACACCAGTGATCTTCTCTGTTTATAGAGGGTTTTCAACTGGTGGCCCTCCCTATGCCAAGATGGTCTTCCATTTCTTCAAAGCACTCATAAACATTTCAATCAGAATATTTTGCTGTCCTTTCCTGTGGTACTATGAGTTCTCTGGTCTTGCTACATTCGTGAAAGAGAGAAAGGATTAGACCCAAATTTTACCCCATCTCCTGAATGCCAGGAAACCTTATTTAAATTAACTTTCAGATTGCCCAATTCTGAGGGGTTCAATGGTTGAGTGTGTCTCCCCAAAGCTCCAGTGTTAGAAACTGAACCCTGACTTCAATGTTGAGATGGAGGACCTTTCAGAGGTGACTGGGTCATGAGGCTCATATCTGGGAAACTGGTTTGCCATAAAGATGAGCTGAAGGTTGGGTCTTCCACCAGGAGATGATGCAGCGAGGGGTCCTCACAAGATGCAGCCCCTTGACCTTTGACGCCCAACTTCCAATCCTATAAGAGATAAATCTCTGTTCTTTATAAGTCACCCAGTTTCTGTTACATCAGCTCCAAACTGCAGGCGTATCTAAGGCTGTTCTGCTCTAGGTACTACCTCCAATCAGAAATGGCCAGCTCGGGCCCATGTCACTCCCCTGGATACACACTAATGATCAAAGGAGGAAGTCACAGCTGACCCAAAGTACTCCCATATAATTCCTTCCTGGACACAGGTCCCATGGGGCTTTGCTCTTGGTGAGGCCTGAATTCATGGTTATGAGAAAAGGATCTCCAAGTCACGCTCAGGACCACATGAACTGCACAGAAAGTGGGAAAACCCAGGCCGCATCAACTGGGCATCCAAAACGCCCATCATGATTCTTCTATGTCCCCTGTCCTCAGGTTGGAGCCCCACAACCACATTAGAGGTTGACAGTTTCTTAAATTGGGAGTCTGACACCTGCGTGCTCTTTCCTGTTCTTCCATCTTCTCTGTCATCCAATTCCTTCTCTCAGGACATTCCCAAACTCTTCTGGTCCTTCCTTGTCAGCACTGCGCCCCCATAAATCTACTCCCCAGGTAGACAGAGCAAGCGTCACTTTGTGCTCATGCAACAGAGTTGTGATGTGGTTAAGTTGAAACAGACAAGGGGGGAACCACCTCTCCTGGGAGCATTACATAGATGCTATCACTGATTTTAAAAAAAAAGTCACTTAGGATTAATGATAAGTTTAAATTCTTACTGTAAGCATTGGTGATGCTCATCTTCCTATAAATAAAGACTATCCTATAAACAAAGACTTTGGGGGAATCCCAAATTGAGGAATCCCAATATCTAGGCCCCTAAGAAGCTTTGGAGGCCAGCTGCTTACTGCCAAGAGCTAAACAATCACAACTTCCCAGTCTTACACAAGAGCTATTAACCTGTGGCGTTAAAGGGCCCTGCTGTCTGAAGCCTGTATGAGCATAAGAACAACAGAGGGCACCACCAGCTGCTACTCCACCTGCTGCTATTCAATGCCGAAGAATAGAAAAGTTACTAAGAACCAGCACTTGAAAAGTGTCTCCTCACCTACCTACAATTTCCAGACTCCAGTCACCTGCCTTTTAACAAAGTCACAGCTGTGAATGGCTCCAAGCACAAAAGGAAGAGTGGATCCGCCCTCCATTCTAGTCTAACGGAGAAGATATGGCCTGGTAACACCTGGAGGGCACCATTACCAGTTTCTATGGAGTCAGGATGCATCTCAGTGCATTGACATGGCTATCGCTATTATTATTATTTATTATTATTATTGTTTCGACAGTCTTTCTGCCCTTGCTTTCTAGGATGCTGCGCCCTCCCATTTTCCTCCTACTTTCTCTTCCTGGCCCCTAAGTGGTCACTTCCTAGATGACCTAATCCAGTATTACAGATTTACACATAAACAAGAGTTTCCCCGTACTCACTTCTCAGCCTCCCCACTGATCTCCAGAATGTCACAGCCAGAGGCCTGCAGGACACCACTAATTTATCTAAGAGAACACAGCAGAATTTCCCATCTCTCCAGCCAGATCTTTCTCCAGTGGCAGTTTCTCCAGCAGTAGTTTCCACCCAGGCAAAGGCCTCATCCTCAACCCTGTGGTCAGATCCAGGATCTTATTCACCCTGCCTCTTATCCAGAATTGACTTCAACTGATTCTTCATCTGATCACTTTAAGGTCACCACCTACCCTACCAACATCAGGCTTGGTACCCACCACAGAGCCTGCTTTTCTTTCCACTCTCCTCCCGAATAGCTGACTCCCAGGAAGCAGCCAGATTCCAACACACCCGACACAGCACCCTCCAGGGGCAGTTCACTATATACAGAATAACATCCGAAGTCCTTACTATTGCATACAAGGCCATCTGAGTAGGAAGAAGAGCAGAAGAAAAAAAAAATCAGACAGGTGCAGCCCAAGGGGCTAAGAGATGGGTGAGAGGATCACCGTCTCTTAGGTGTAGAGGAAACAGGTAAATATCCCAAAGGTAACGATGCCCTGCCCATTGTCAAAATCCACTTTCTGTAAAGCTCTGCTTCACCCCTCTACTGTTAGCTGGCCAACTTGCTGCTCCTCCAACCACACCTAATTGATTCCAGCATCACGGTCTTTGCAATTGCCAAGTTCTTTGCTTGAAGAGAGCTCTCGCTCCAGATCTCCTAAGACCCGTGCATTCTCCTCTTTGCTTCTATGTCTCCTTCCACAGAAACAGTGTTCTGCTTGGTCATCCTACATAAAACAAACATGCGCTCTCGCTCTCTCTCTCTCTCTCTCTCTCTCTTTCTCTCTCTCTCTCTCTCTCTCGTTCTACTGCTCTGTTCTCCACTGTACTTTAAAGTTGTTGCCTACTTCTCACACTAAAATGAAAAGTACATTAAAGCAGGAATTTTGACCCTCTCATCACTCAACAAAGACTTGCTGAATGAATGAATAAGTGCCAGGTCATATTATTTTTATATTCTTTTTTGGAAAAGGAGGACTCAATGTCTCATAGAGATAGTTACAATACTGATAAAAGTCCTAAGCAGACTTCTGAGACAGAGCCCCAAGAGAAAGCCATTTACTATGAGGACATTATAGACAAATATTACATTATCATATTTTAATTATAGACAAAAAAACAACTGGATGCATACATTCCAATGTCAGGAGCAATACAAAAGAGCAAGGCAATGTGAAACATACAAAGGAACACATTAACACTTTACAAAAGAGCTCAGAGAAAATGCTTACCCTGTAAAGAGATATGACTAAACTGCATTCCTGAATACAAGTTAGCAAGAAACAAAGTCCCAGAAAATATGTGTGCTTTCATAAGAAAGAGAATTAACAATGGAGCATATGCAACCGTGGTTTGATGTGCTATTGTTAGGCAGTATCAGAGGCCATTGAAGGACACTGAGGATGGACCCCTCCTGCACAATCAGCAGTTCGTAAAACCGGGAACTGAAACTGTAGGTCAAAGGAATGGGATCTGAGTCATTTCTGGCCCTAGGTGAAGACATGACTTTCTAAACTGCCCAAGGAACGTATGATTGCTAACTAGGGCAAGGGAGAGAGTGTAATCGGCAAAGGATTTGCTATGTGAACCTGAGGAGCTGAGTTCAATCCCCAGCACCCAGGTCAAACCAAGGCCCAGTGGTGTGCACAGCAATCCCAGCTCTGGGAAAGCAGAGATGGGAGGATCCCTGGGGCTTGCTGGCCAGCTAGTCCAGCCAACATGCGGAGCTCCAAGTTCAGTGAGAGATCCTGTCTCAAAAATAAGGTGGACCCTAAGGTAAAGGGCGAAAGAGGTAATTGTCATTATTAATGTTATTCCCCTCACAAGTGAAAATAACAAAAAGTAAAGTATGTACATGATACAGGTTATGTATACGAAATACCAAAGGGAGACCCACATTTCTGAAACCTGAGAATATTCAGTATTGTACAATTGCCCACAAAAGGCACCATCTGCGTTCAACGGGCTTTCTCTGTGTCTGTTACTACAAAAGTCTTCTCCCTAAACAGAGGGTGAGCCCATTTGCAAAGTCATGCCTGTGAGAACTCACAGGCAGGAAAGACCTGGAGCTGCTCGGCCCCACAGAACCAGCTGTGGTTATGGACTCAGTAACAGGGTCCTACTGTACCCCCCAAACCAAGGAGGTCTGCTCCCTACAGAAGC
>CABHPQ010167167.1:0-18286 GCA_902168405.1 Peromyscus aztecus | reverse complement strand
GGGGGCAGTGCCAGCAGAGCTGGTGTCCTTTGAGGCCTCTCTCTCTGGCTTCACCAGAGTTCTGCTTCTGTGTCTGTCTATACCCTAGTCTCCTCCTGTAATGGACAGGAGTCACATTGGATTAGGGGCTAAGTTTAGCCATCATTTTCCCTTCTTTACTCCTTGAGGACCCTTAACCTGAAAACCACGTTTTGAGGGTATTAAGGGGTTAGGACTTCAACTTGTGAATTTGGAGCAGGGTATATTTAGGTCACAACAGTCTCTAAGGAGAGCATTATCCAAGATGTTCACTACCCATCGCTTTCAATGTCTTCTGATTCGGTCATCTGGAAAACGCAGCTTACATTTTAGAGCATTGTCACTGTGTTTTGCCCAGATGGTCTCCTCTCCTCTTTCTTCCTGGTTTTTCTAAGACCTGTTTGCTAATGTGCAACCCACTGAGTGCATGTATGTAGGATTTCATGCCGTGAATCCTTGGAAAGTCCTATTTTACAGCTGCATTCCATGCTACCAACCAGTGTTGCCTTTCATGTCTCCCATTTGCTGGTTGTCTTTCTGTGTGCTTTGACAGCATGTACTCTGTCCATATCTTTGTAGAATAAAGGGGACTATTAATGGTATGGTAGACAAGCAAACTCATAATCCATCAACTCTAGTACATTAGTAGAGAACATTTTGAGGGAAAACAGAAATAGCGTATGCCGGTGGCCATGTCAGAGGAGCAGCAGATGGCAGTTGACTTCAGGGTGTAGCCCACCAGGAGATGAACCCCTGATGGGTGAATCTCAGATAGGCAAGGCTGAGACCACAGACTCCAGAATGTCTTTTCCTTCTGCTGTGCCTTTACATGCTTGCCGCTGCCATCTTTCTCTGGTATCTGGCATGGTGTGAATGGGTGTGGGGAGATCCCCACTGCCTGTAATATAGTGTTTATCTCAGGGAAACATCCTGTTCTACTGGGCGTTTTTTACCTGTGGATTACTATGAAGATGATTTCTTCTTAAGCTGTACTGTCTAATTCATACTGATAATATTAGTTTTGATAGAGTTTTGATGATAAAAAAATAAAACAAGGAAGTGTCACACAGCTAGAACACATAAGTTTCTATTGAGGAGCCATATAGACTGTGGCTTAGGTTAATGACTAAGAAAAACAAATTGAGTCCCAGTAGCCCAACTAGCTTAAATTCTTTTAACCTTAATGTTGGGAGATGTGTTCACAGGTTCAGAGTGCATCACAGCTGAAACAAAGCTTTGAAAATAACTTAAAGTTAGACTAAGATGTTTTTGTCAGATAGCTTTGAGGTGAAAAACCCAAGAAGACAATCTAAAGTTTTAGAAAGGCACATAGTTGAGTGAGGAGCTTGTTAAGGTCAGGGAACAAATACAAAGCAGCCCAATTGTTACTAGCTAATGTGCCTTTCTTGCTAGGATTGGTTGATGACTAAAGGTGAGGATTAATTCCTAATACCCATTTTTTTGCCCTCAGTCTCCTAATATAAAAAAGCTATTGATGAGTGTGTATTTACCCTAAAGATTTAAAGTAGAGCTGACTGATTCTTTTTCATATATAAAAGATGAGATTTGTGATTCTTTTAAGATTCCTTAGAAGATTACCTTTTGAGATAAGTAATAAATGATTGGTCCTTTCTTTGTAACGGCAAAACACAGCCTGCCATTAAAGACTATCTTGTTTACTAACACTCTATTAATCTATAACAAGTTGCTTGTGTAGAAATGTACGTGGGTTTTTGGGATAATTTGTTTTACACCTGTAATATGCAAAATGTTTGGTCATGTTAAGGGTTATGGAAAACACGCTGGTTTTTACCTGTATTCATTGTGATCATTCACTTGAAAAACAGAATGTAACCACACTGTAACTTTTATATTGCCTGAAAGATTTTGCTGGGACATACAAGCTGTAAGGGAAAGAGTAAAGAAAGAGTTAAAAATGAGTTAGAAGGAAAACATTTAGAACTAGAGAGTTAGAAGGAAAATATCAAGACTAAAGATAGAGTTAGGAGGAAAAGGAAAACATCAAGAATGAGAGAATTAGGAGGAAAATATTAAGAGAGTTAGAAGGAAAACACCAAGAGAGACAGAGGGACATTTCTGGATAGAGATAAGAACAGAGACTGGAGCACACAAAAGAATAAAGAAAAGGTCTGAAGGAAACCATCAAGAGAGTATGTGAGTGTCTTTTTCCCTAACCCCCTCAGATGAAAGTCACGGTAGGCCCCAACTCAGTGGATTCCCTTTGAGTCCTGTGCTGTTGGAGGCTGCCCACACCCCCCTACCCCCGCCAGGCAGCAAAAAGCTTAGATGCTAATAAGAAATGTTATTTTGCAATGCATCACCTCAAATCATTTTGGGAAAGAAGCAGTGTCTACAGAAGCTATATAAATTGGGAGAGAAAAAAAACAAGATTAGTCACAAAATATTTTTAAAGCCAACAGTAGCTAGAAAAATCAATGCCCAAATTAGCACAAACTGGTTTAAAAAAATAAGCATGCCTAAATTGATTTTTCCATATATTTGCCTTAGGCAGACAAAGTATGGGAGGAAGTGGACTGTTGCCAGACCTAAAGCATTTTTCTGAGCTCCATCAACTTCTATTAATGGGCAATGACGCCATGCTGGCTCCCAGCCAGGCTCTGGTGCACTTAGACTGGCCGGCTGGAAGCAGGGATTGCATCAGAAACAGGCAGAGAACTCCGAGGAGTGTGAAGAAATGGGTCTGGAGAGCTGACTTCCCGTGACAGAGAACTCGTGGCACCTGTGAAGTGGCCTCTTGGTGTACAAAGGTCAACTGACCGACACTAAAGATGAGCAAACTCTAGCCTCCACTGAGCTGCCAAGTCACAGAGCCCTGGCATGATGAACAGCCAGGGTGAAAATTAACCCCACGGCCTGGAAGCCATTAGCTTTGTCTCATTCAGTCAATGCAGTAGATTCACGAATGCCTTTACAAAGATGTATTGGCCTTTTCTGAATTCTGTGCTTTACAGATTGCCCCAAATTACACTCAGTCGTTTGTCCTGGCATTGATTCCAAAATGGCATTTTAAAGAGAGTCCAGAGAGTGCCCAAAGAACTTGTTAGGGTGGCAAGTATCCTGCTCCCAAGCTGCTGTGGACAGATGCTGTGACATTCTTTCCCCAAGTTCGAGCAAAGGAGAGAGGGTGGGTGAGGAGGAGTGGGAAGGGTGGGTATAACATGAACACTTGATCTGATAAAGGCTTTTCGGACTGGAAAAGCTTACAAAGACAGTGGCTGAAATGGGGCATTTTATTGCTAAGCCCATAAGGACTTTAAAATGAAGAATGAAATACAGCCCCGGTTGGCTGAGGAAGTGGGGAATCTGGTGTAATGGACTTAGTTAAACTTTAGCTGAATATCAGTTTGGGTTCATTCGTTGCCACAAACACGGCCTATTAATGTTAATAGTCAGGGGATCGAGTGTGAAGCAGGGAGGAGTTGTCTGGATGTCTGAAATTCTGCATTATTTTCCCAAGAGTTCTTTGAATCTACAGCTATTCCAAAATAAAAGGTTATTCTCCACATGTGTGTGTGTTCCAATAAATTTGCTCTAAAATAATCAGAGAGACAAAGGAGAATATATTCAGAGGGTTCTGATAGAAGAAACAGTTTGTCTAGGACTTAATTACTGTTGGCTAATAGATACATGGACAAGTGCAGGCCATTGGTTAATAGATACATGGATAGATGCAGACCATTGGTTAATAGACACATGGATAGATGCAGACCATTGGCTAATTGATACATGGACAGATGCAGACCACTGGCTTATAGATACATGGATAGATGCAGACCATTGGCTTATAAATACATGGATAGATGCAGACCATTGGCTAATAGATACATGGACAGATGCAGACCATTAGTTAATAGATACATGGATAGATGCAGGCCATTACATGAATAGATGCAGACCATTGGCTTATAGACACATGGATAGATGCAGACCACTGGCTAAAGTCTCCACAATGGGTCATCCAAAAAAACCGAAAAACTAAGAAAGTAAACACACCCACACATGCACACATATATATCTCCTGCTGCCAAGCAGATATGAAAAAATATGAATATCTTCTTAGTTTTCAGCTAAAAGATAATATGTGGTGGTATTGTGTTCCCCAACATATTGTGCACCCTAATAAACTTATCTGGGGTCACTAGATACAGAGGCCAGAAAATGGTGGCACTCACGCCTTTAATCCTAGCATTCCAGAGGCAGAACTCCCTCTGGATCTCTGTGAGTTCAAGGCTACATTGGAAACAGCCAGGCATGGTGACACATGCCTTTAATCCCAGGAAGTGATGGCAGAAAGCAGAAAGGTATATAAGGCGTGAGGACCAGGAACTAGAGCTGGTTAAGCATTCAGTCTTTCAAGAAGCAGTTCAGCTGAGATTCATTTGGATAAGGACTCAGAGGCTTCCAGTCTGAGGAAACAGGATCAGCTAAGTAACTGGCGAGGTGAGGTAGCTGTGGCTTGTTCTGCTTGTCTGATCATTCAGCGTTCACCCCAATACCTGGTTCAGGTTTGATTTTATTAATAAGTATCTTTAAGATTCATGCTACAATAATACATACATATATATTACATATGCACATATACCTTATATATAAACAGTAATTTTACATATGCACATCAATATATATGTCCAATCTGTGTATGCATATAAATCTAAAATGGTTTTCATAGGAGACATATCTACATTGCAGTCAATAAGAACTCTAGTCCAGGCCACTTTTCCGTGTGTGAGTGTGCCTGCTCTGCAGCTGAATAGCAGGATTTCAGTCTACATGGAAGTACAGAATCCCCATTTTGTCGGGTGAGTAGATTGTATTGACATGTCAGAGTACGTGCTTTAGTGATTTTCTTTCGGTGGGGTGCATTGGTAGGTCAAGCTCTACATCCTCTCTGTTTACAGCAGAACCTGGTTTCTCCAGACAGGAATAGGGACATAGAGTTGAAAGGATGTTTTTCTCCATACAGTGTTAAAGCAGGTGGCCTAAGTTTTGCGTTTGATATGGGTAGAAGTTCTTAAGTCTGCCACACCATTAAACTGGGGCTGACCACCTCCCTGTCCCTTGCCTGCCCCTCCCTGCCTCTAGAATAGTTCCAAAATAGATGGCAGCCATTAGCCAGTGAGCACACAGAATCCTTTTCCTTTCTTTCTTTTTTAGACTTACTTGATTTTATTTTTATTTATATTTTATTACTTTTTTTTTCAGTTATTTTACATACCAACCACAGTTCCCCCTCCCTCTTCTCCTCTCCTTCCCTCCCCCTATCTCCCATTTACCCCTCCCCATCCGCTTCTCTCTTCAAAAAGGGGCAGGCCTCCCATGGGAGTCAACAAAGCATTGCACATCAGGTTGAGGCAGGACTAAGCTCCTCCCCCTGCATCAAGGCTGGGCAAGGCATCCCAGCCTGGGGAATAGGTTCCCAAAAGCCAGCTCATGAGCCAGGGACAGGTCCTGATCCCACTGCTAGGGCCCCTCACTAGGCTTCTCTTCCTCCTTCCTCTCTAAAAAGTAAGAGGCACGAGCACTCACTTAGGATGCTAAGAAACGTGGGTACCATTCACATCCCCGGCACAGCCTTCACCATTCATCCTGGGCACCCCCATCTCGATCGTCTCCTAGAATCAAGTCAGTTGCCCATTCTGTTGATTTTGCTTTGCTTCCATCTTTACCTCTCTGACCTTGGGGCTTGTTGAAGGTTCAAACCTGTGTTTCCTAACAACAGGACTGTTGATACTCAGTGTGCAGTCCATGTCGATACTGCCTCGAAGATGGGTGTATCAATCTGTTCATGCTACTGTAACAAAAGAGATGAGACTGGGTACTTTTAAATGATAGAAATGGGTTGATCTGCAAGATGAAGGCCACGCTCTGCTTCTAAAGCGGTGCTTTGTTGCTGTGTCCTCTCCAGGGGATGAATGCTGTATACTTACCTGCAGGACTCATGGATGCAGGAGACAGTTCTCTCAAGATTCATGTTCAAGACCCCCTAAGAGTCTTTCTTTTAGTACCACCATCCCATGTGTTACGTTCCAACATATGAATTTTGGAGGGGCACCAGCATTCAAATCATGGCAATGAGTAATGTGGCCGTCTCATTCACATGACATTGTTGCTCTTGTTTCCAACCACCCTCTGTATTATCCAATAACCTTCAAGATGAAGACTTAGCTTCTAAGTTCAAAATACAGAGTCGTGTCCCATATTTTCACCAAGTTCAGTCGCGTATTGTTTCCAGAATGCGCCGGGCTGTGCTATATATCTTTGCCTTAGCTCTACAGTCCCCTCATCCTAGACTGTTCTGGTATCCGCCAACCTCTAAAGCAATGGTTCTCAACCTTCCTAATACTACAACCCTTTAATACATTTCCTTGTGCTGTGATGACCCCCAACCATAACATTATTTCATTGCTACTTCATTTAATTGTAATTTTGCTACTGTTATGAATCATGATATAAATATCTGATATGCAACCCCCACGAGGGTCATAACCCACAGGTTGAGAACCATTGCTCTAAATAAATACCCACCTATCTTTCCAGATAGAGCCTAAGCATCACCTTTTAAACATAACTGCTCAGATCAGGAGGTGTGTGGGGGGGTCCCTCTGGCTCACTCTCCATTCACAGGAGTCAGCATGCTGAGATACAAGCTAGGTGTCCCAGAGAATGAACGCCCTCTCTCTGATCTCTGAAGAGCACTGCATGTGCGGGCTGCAACACTCCTCCACAGACAGGAGCTACCACTTCCTCCGGTGCATCCCACCCATACCTCATGTGCAAGGCCGCCACAGACAGAACTTAACCGTTAGGTGGAAGAAGAGGAGCCGGAGACCCTAATCCCCTGGGGCCATTAAGAGCCACACTATCAAGTTTCTGCCTCAGAACTGTTAAGCCCAGCAATAGGCACTTAAGAGGCAACTACTGAATAAAACAAAAGTGTAAATTCACAGTAGTTCCGAGAACTGCATTGTTAAAGAGTCACTGGAGGCAGTTTGCAAGCAAGCTAGATGACAGGACTTGGACTTCTGACGAAGCAAGGGCGGTCAGGTCAGTGGCTCTCCAGTTGATGCCAATTGCTCTGAGACCCTTGTTAAAGGCATCCTTGGCAAGAGGCGCGGGCCTTTTGTAATTCTCCCAACCACCGGTCCCCGCCTTGCTGGAGGAAATAGCACAATCTGCAGGGCTCACAACAGGAGGCTGGCTGGAAACAAGTTGTGGTCTTGTTCTGTGTTTAGACTTCTGCGCAGGGGAGGGCACTTCCTCTCCCATGTGTGAGAGCCAAGTATCCCATTCTGGATGGCGAGGACGGTGATAGAAAACACTGTGTCAGGCCCGTGAAAATGTGGACTGCCGAACTGATGAAACACACGGGGTCTTGGCTGCAGGCAGGGACTGGGGACTGCTCTTGTAACATTGTCTTCTTCTGTGAGATGCAGTATTTGGAAGGTTTTGTTGATTTCTACGCGGTCTGTTATGTTTGGCAAGAACCTCTAGTTAGGGCTGCTTAAGCGTTAGATAACTTGTACATTCTTTAGAAGAGAATAGACTACATAAAGGCTTTAAGTGTCTCCTTACCCTCTGACCCTGCCCCCCTCACCCTCCAGTCAGTCTCCCTACCCCCCACTCTGGCCGCCGCCACCACTGCAGTTACCTCAGGGTGACAAGAAGCATGGTCACTGGCTGAGAAACTGACAGACCACAGGTTTGAAACAAATGGGGCCTTGTCTGTTTCATTTTCGTCACAGAACTCACCAGCAGGACTGCCCTCATCTAGTTTAAGGAAGGAGAAAGTTAGTTCCTAGAAAAACGCTGCACATTTCTGAAAAGCATCAGAGCTCGGAGGAAAATAAAGAAAGGAAGATCAACTGTGGATGAGGTCCTGCACACCTACATCTCTGCACTTCAGGGAGGAGCCAGGAGCATCAAGAGTTCAAGGTTCCATAGCAAGTTTGAGGCCAACCCGCCCTGTACAAGACCCTGTCTCAAACAGCTATAAAAACAAAACAGAAGACTATTAAAGCCACATCTCTTGTAGAAAGTACTAGAAATTCGACTTGTTTGAAACAATTTTCCTTTGCCCAACACTGACAGATTTGAAAAAAAAAAGTTTCTACATGCACAGTTTGTTTATTCTCTCTCCCACGTCTTAATTTGGCATTTTTCTTTCAAGTACCAAATCCAGTAAATGTTATTTAAATGGAAAGAGGGGGGGAAAAAATCATCAGTGACTGCCAGAAAACCATTTCCCAGCCAGCCAGCCAAACCACAAGCATCCAAAGATACGATTTCATTTTTAATCCCATAATGACCCGAGGAATATCAAGTAGAAACATAAAGAGGGAAACGGTTTTCATTTATTCTAAACCTCTGTCAGTGAGATTCCCGATTTTGGGTTATTTGGTGAAGACGGATGACAAGATGGTTGCCGATCAAGGATGGCGTCAGAACCAAAATAGTGGGAGGATGGTAGCAGCGATCAGTGGCGCAGCGAGACTTGAGCGAGACCTCTTCCACTCCAGGCCTTTGGGTGTCTGCACGTCCTTCACCTGCAGAACGGATCCTTCGAACTCAAGATTGTGAAGCCAGAAACTAAAGACCACAGAAGGCAAAGACGTCGGTGTTGTGGAACAAGGCCGTAAGCATCAAGTCTTAGAACGTGCCCATCAAGCTGGGAGGCCAGCTAGCTGCCTTAAACCTGCGAGGGATGGCCTCTGTCTTCCTAAAGGTGGGAGGAAAAGCAAGGGAATCCAGAACTTCTTAAGTGAGGTCTTTCCCACTAAGTTTTGTTTACACATGCCGCAGTCTAGGAGGAAAGGCGTAGGCTCCTTGCATATCCCACACTGTGATGTTGTTGTTTCCAAAAACACCTGGGCATATCTCTCTGGTTTCATTTAAAATGTGAAATATAATACAGTACACCTATGTTTCCATTCCTTCCCGAGACTCGGGATTTTAGAGCAAGATTGTCTCCACTTCCCTATCCCAAGCATATTGGCTGGAGTGTGGTTTTCCCGATTTATATTAAAGTGCTTTCATTTCATTCTCTGTAATCTGAAGATTACTCTAATTTAGGATTAGATAATCCTGTTTTAGTATTAACAAACAGAGTATATTACTCCCTGAGATACAACCGTGAGCAAGTTTTAATTTTTTAAAAAATTTTATTATTTTTACGTGGGGTCAGTAGTTCGGGCATACCATGACAGTCAGCCATGTGGCAGTCAGAGGACAATTTTGTGGAGTGAGTTCTCACCTTCACCTGTATACGGGTTCCAGGGATCAACTGGAGTTGGTCAGGCTCTCATGTCAAGGAGTTTTAGCTGCTGAGTCATCTTGTGAATCAGCAATTTTATAAACAAAGAAACCAATTATCCCTATGGCAGTGTTTCTAAAACATTAATGTGCATGCAGATCACATGGAGAACTTGTGAAAGAACAGATTCTCATTTAGCTGCTCTGTGGAGGGGCCCGAGAGACTTCTCTTCTAGCATATTCCTGGTCCAGGGCTCTTTGGTGTGCAAACAGTGGCTTGTACCAGACAGTATATACTTTGTCTCCAGAAATTTAAGTCAATCGATGATGCCTTTGTTTTCCTTGTTTATAAGCCATAACCCAGGGATGTTAAGTTGGAGGCCTTGCTTATTGGCTGATGTGAGGGCTCTGCCATGTCACCATGGGCCTAGGTTCTTCTGTCTTTCTGCTTTTCTATCCTGAGTATGGTTTAAAGTCCCAAGGCATCTTCCTATCCCATATGGTGGCTGCTATCTTTTCTATATTATAGTCAGTGGCAGAGGAAGCCCTGAAAATAAGCAGTCTCTTTTAAAGGCAAAGTCATGAGGTGCCCACCCAATAATTTTCACACATCCCATTGTCTAAAATTTAGTCATCTGTAATAGGAGGCTCTTCTGTCCCACCCGGTCCTGCAGCTGCTTTTAAAATAATCACTCAGAGGCTTAATATTAATTAAGCCCAGCTAGCTCAGTTGGTAGAGCATGAGACTCTTAATCTCAGGGTCGTGGGTTCGAGCCCCACACTGGGCACCAGATGTAGCACGAATCTTAAAAGGTCTTATTAGTAGAAACAAACCTGGAGCCAGGAATTGGGGTAAACGATGGAAGATCAGAGAAGCAGGACAAGCCACAGCCACCTCACCTTGCCAATTGCTCAGCTGATCCTGTTTCCTCAAACTGGAAGCCTCTGAATCCTCATCCAAATGGATCTCAGCTGAACTGCTGCTCAAAAGCCTGAATGCTTAACCAGCTCTAGTTCCTGATTTTCATGCCTTATATACCTTTCTGCTTCCTGCCATCACTTTCTGGGATTAAAGGCATGTGTCACCATGCCTGGCTGTTTCCAGTGTGACTCTGAACTCACAGAGATCCCAATGGATCTCTGCCTTAGGAATGCTAGGATTAAAGGTGTGTGTGCCACCATTTTCTGGCCTCTGTATCTAGTGGCTGTTCTGTTCTCTGACCACAGATAAGTTTATTAGGGTGCACAATATTTGGAGGGGGCATAATATATCACCACATTAAACCATTTACCTATTGCTCAGGCTTATTACTAACTAGCTCTTACAACTTGAATTAACCCATTTTCTATTAATCTATGCATTGCCATGTGGCCATGATGTTACCTGTGTTCTAATACATCTTGCTCCTCCAGCAGCTGGCTGGCGTCTGCCCCAAGTCTGCCCTTCTTGTCCCTGTATCTCTGCTTGGATTTCCCACCTGGCTCTATCCTGCCTTGCTCTAGGCCAAAGCAGCTTCTTTATTAACCAATGGTAATCAAACATCTTCACAGCATACAGAGGGGTTATCCCACAGCCGCCGTGCATCTAAAGGAAGAGTTGAAAATGTTGCTTTTCCAGTTGGCAACACTGGACTGAGGTTTACTTGGTAAACAGTAAGGGCAGGAAGGAAGCCAGGTAGACTTTAGTACTCTGTACTATGAGTCACATGAGATAATTGTAGGTTCCCTATTAGTCAGCCATGGCCTTGCCCTCTGGACCATGCCCCACTCCAACATTATAGCTATACTGCCAAAGTGAACAAGAGGCTAGCGATCAGTGTAGCGAGTCTGTATCACTGGCTTACTCGCTTTCCCTCTGGACTGAAGCCATCATCACTCCTGCTTCTAAAACTTGATGATTCAGAGAACCAGTCCACCCTGCCTGTTGCTGCTTTTTTGAATGGCATGCTTAGCTTATTTGTATCTTTGGGTTCTCAGATGCTAGGGGACATGGTTACTGTCACGCTAGCCAAGATCCTGGCTCAAGGAGGACACTGTCATAGCCTCCAAATTATTGTCCCTGAGGTTGTGGTCTATAAAGAAGGGACTGAGTCCAAATGTCTTCCCTTCTCGGTGCCAATCAGTTCATTCTTGAGCAGTAGTAGAGTTAGCCGAGGTAAAGAACCCAACCCAGCCCATTGATCTGAGCATGAGCAATTGGATCTTTGCCCAGCACTTCCAGGGAACAGGAAGAGGCCAAGAAGCAGTCCACACTCATGAGAGGGAGGGTTCTAGAGAGATTAAAATCATGGTGTTGCCTGTGGCTCGCAGGTGATGATGGAAAACTCAGGCAAGATGCTCTCTGGAGTCTTGTCCCTGGACCCTGAGTTCAGAGGTAGAAGGTAGAGGACGTGCAGATTGGAATCCCCAGTTGAAAGCAAGGCATTCATAATCTCCTTCTCCTCTCATCTCAAGGAATTTCTCTCTCTCTCAGTCTCTCTCTCTTTCTCTCTCTCTGGCAAGAGCAGTTTTCTTGGGGTTGAACCCAGAGTCTAGTGCATGCAGGCAAGTGCTCTACCACTGAGCTACACCCCCCATCTCCCATTTTGTGAAAATATGCACTTGGAATATTGAAAAAAAAAATCCCTGTCCTTAAACACATTGGTACACCTTACTCTATAACAACAGCAATAATACTTCTGCAAAGTAGATTGGGTTTTGGGTATTGAGTTGAATCTAAAATTTGGCGTTTTTGTTTGATTCATCCCAAAAAGTGTTGACTTTGAAAGAGTATCCATTGATGAGAAACAAAACATAATCCCAGCACTCAGGAGGTACAGACAGGAGGATGGAGGGGTCAAGGCCAGCCTGAGGTACCTAGGAAGACCTTGTCACAAACAATTAGAAATCCAAAGGAACAGAATACCTGGCTTCCTTTGACCCCACAGGCCCTAGCTTCACCAAGGCCTTGCAGGTGCTTCATTTATTCATAAGTTAGTTATTTAGATTGTGTTATTTGCCAAGCTCTCTTCCAGATGTCTGAATTCAACAGCAAATAAAGGGGACAAACACATTTATGCATCCATGGCTTATAATCTTTGTTATAACTCGGTAGGAGATAAAAGGTGCTAACTAAACTCTCCCCATACGGTGTTTCTAGCCAACTCTCCATCCCAACTTTGGCAGCAGGATGAAGGTGGTCCTATTCTAAATAATTGAGGGATTCCACGGCCCTTTGCTAAGCCATAGCATGCCATAGGCCACTTTGTCTTTTTTCAGTTCTCTCTCAACAGACAAGATGAATACCTACAGCTACTGTGAATCTCATTTTTCTTCCAGAATGACCTTAGACATTACCAAAGTAAATTTACAGCCAAAAAACTGTTTTTTAAAAAAAGCCAATGGTAAATAAAAGAAAACGGCTCATCTCTGGAACTTCAGACAGACCATTTTATTTTAATACAATTAAATGAGGATCTTCGGCGTTTCATCAGAACCATGCAAAGACAACTATCTCACCTTGAATTCTTTGGAGACTCTTGGCAGGGTTTCCAAGAACAGGCTAAATGGGACAAATAGCTGGTTCTGGGGCAGGAGGACTTGAGATCAGCTAGAAATTCAGACACAAATGACCAGCCTGGTAAGTGGCCAGCAGCAACATCCATCATCTGTGATGGGGAGGAAGCTAAGAGAAAGCCAATGGAACAGCTTTCCTTGCCTCCTCCCTGGCTCCTCTTACACTGAAGTCATTTTGGCTTTCCACCCTTAAATCCATGCTGTCATCAGGGAAGCATCTGAGGCTGGCCATGGTTCTTTCCTTCTTCCTCACTTCCGTCAACATCTACTCTTTGGGTGTGGGCTCTGGGCAAGGCCCTAGGGAAGCAGATCCAGCCCCTAATGCCAAGAATTGAGGTTCCATCCCCCAGAGAACAACACTCTGAGTCCTCCTTCCTCCCAGTGACTCTTGGGATGTTTCCTGGTCTTGCTTCAGCATTGCCTTTTCTGATATTTTATCAGACTCGCCTCCAGTCTTTGACTGCCTCCCTGCCAGCACTTGGACTATCTCTATGAAAGGAACCTAAAGGCCCATTGTTTGAGCAGACCAATTCTAAGGATATGCCCCTTTCCCTGATGAAGGAATCACCATACCAGATTTGGTCAAGAGGATCCAAATGGCATCTCTCTCCTCAGCTGCTTCTGTTAGGAGGGGCCATCACAGGAGAGAGACTCTGCAGTATTTATTCCAGACCTACACTGTCTTAAGTATCTCTAGCTCCAGTCTCCACCTTGGGAAAGCTCTGAGGTTCTTGGTTTGGGAAGAGTTTCTCATCGTTCTATCAAATTTCTTTCTGCACATCCTGTAGACTTGTGCATTGGTGGACTCCGGTCTGGATCATCTTTGCAAAGATGTCTGTAGGTAGAGCAAATAGCCTTGGAAGATAAGGCTAAGATCTCCCTCCTACACAGCAAACAAACCTAACAACTGGTCAGTCTAATAAGAGGATGCCTCTCTCTAGGACAAAGATAAGCAAGCATGCTGGCAGCTCATTAAAAAAAAAAAACAAAACAAAACAAACATTTGAGTTTCTGAACCTTGGCATCACTCTGCTGGGTGGCAAACACATCTGTGTACACAGCATCTACTGAGAGTGTCTCTCTACCAATAAAACTTGAGGGGCAAGGAGGATGGATGGAAGAAGCTTGTGTCACGTGCTGTGCTGGGTAAGGGGGCAAAGTCACTTTCTTGGATACAGCGGCCTCCATCTTTGGATAGCATCTAAGTTTAGCTAGCTTGTGACCCTTTCAAAAGAGCAAAATCACAGGCCATTTTTAGATCATTGAAGTCAATACATTTCCTACTCAACGGTCATTTTTATTGGTCTGTTAGAGACCACATACTATCTTTATTACATTTTCCGTCTCTCCCTGTCCTGCCCCCCTGTCACTGAAGCTAGTCTACCCAACCCTTCCTCCAGTCCTCAATGTTGATATTAGCTGGTGAGGTCTACATTTCTAGAAAATTTCCTTCAAGAAATTCAGCACTATTAAAATATCTGAAAACCCATTCTTCCGACCTTAAGGGACATTTGATGAAAATCAGTTCTGATACAGTTATTCAATATGTAGAAGAGATTTATGGATACTATTTCATTCGTATATTCATTCATTAGTTGATAAGAAAACAATGAGAAACTGATTTTAGAAATTTGCAGATGGCTCTGTTTTGTGTTCCTTTTTCAGGTTCAAAAGTCCCAGAATCCTCTTCTCAAGTCTCACATGCAGAAGCACTTCTATGACGGCCCTTCCTTTCAGACGTTCTGCTCATATTCTTCTTCTCAGGTGGAAGAGATGCTCAGTTTTCAGTGCCAAGTGTCCACCATTCCACACTGGATTCCAGCTGACTTTGTCGATGAGGACCTTTGGTCAGTGTGTGTATCTGGCCATTTCTTTTCATTAACTTATCTTCAATTGTAGGCTTAAGATAAGAAGTAAGGTTCCCCTAGCGTATGCAGTCAGGACACAAGGACAGATGCTGTAGAGGTTAAAAAAGACCAGAGATGGGCTGATGTGGAGCCCGTGCGTTTACATAATAAAGTAACATGCACTTAACCGGTCTGTGCCTCTGTGAAAACTGAGTTAACATTATGTAGGTTGCTTATTATCTGTGCTAGGGATTTTCTCAGGTATTTTATAGATGTCAGTAATTACTTCTACCAATTTAAAATAGGCTCCATTTTCCATTTAAATGCATTCCCCTTAAGAATAAATACGCAGCAGCAGTTATTTTTTTTTTAATGCATTTTTGGTGCAGCACAGTTTGGGTCTTAACTCTCCTCCCAAGGCCACATGTTGGAGGCTTGCTCCGAATCCCTTGGCATTGTTCTGAGGTGATAGAACCTGTGGGAGATGCTTTCTAGTGGAAGAAAGTTAGACCATTGGAGGCATGCCCTTGAAAGAGATATGGAGACCCTAGCTGCCTCTTTTCTCTTTGTCTCCCACTGTGGTGAGGTGAATCATTTCTTCTACCATGGGGTCCTTATGCTATGAGGCCTCACCACAGACCCAAAAGCAACAGAGGAAACTGACGATGGACTGAAGTATCTGAAACCCTGAGCCAAGATCAATCTCTCCTTCCTATAATTTGATTATATCAGGTATTTCTTCATGTGATTGAAAGCTTATTAAAACATGATACAAGCCGACAAGTCAGAATTGTGGTTGGATTCCAGCATGGCGGGGGCAGGGGCTCACTAGCCCCCACCTCCAAGCTGAGGAGTTATTGACAGCTGATGACTACTAAGGTAGGGAGAATCGGATTTTTTAAGGATGTGATGAGATTATGGACAATGGGCAATGAGAACTGAACTCAGTGAGTTATTGGGGGGGTCAGCGCTAGAGCGAGAGAGAGTGGGAGGGGACATGAAGTTTGGAGGGGGATTGGAGGCTGGATCTGGGAGGAGTTATGGGGAGGAACAAAGGTGAATATGATCCAAATACAGTGTACGTACCACTGAAATGCTCACAGTTTAATAAAAATCTATACTGCAAAAGAATTGTGCTTGGGAACAAAACCAGAGCGAGGCACGGGGAAGGTATTGATTGAGTGTGGTTTAGTGTGAGCTGAGCACGTGTTTCCTGGGTGCTTTGTCAAAGTGCTTAGGAAAAGTGTGATGATGCGTCGGTTCTGTGTTTTATCAAGAGGGCTTCCTCCCCCCCCACATACACACTGAACATTTTATTCCTCAACTTAACACTTCACGACAAAATGTTCTATTGTTAAAATGGCTGTACCGAGAAGACTCCATCAAGATGTCATGTGCCCAATTATTTGGCAGGCAAGCATTGTTTCGGTTTGGATGCTAGCAAATGAAAGCCCTCATTCCGTGCAGGGTGGCCTCTGAGTGGGACTGCTGAAGAAAAGGAGGTGGGAGGACCATGTCAGTTAGGACTTGACTGAGACAGCCTGGAAAACCTCAGAAGCTAAGCAGGCCTGTGGACTGGGTGTTCTGTAGGCCAGAAGTCAAGAAGTCAAGGGAACAGAGCCGCCCCCGGAGCCCTGCGGCAGAGCTGACTTTTGTCTCAGTCATTCAGGTGTGGCTGGAAAGCACTGTGCTCCCTCACCCTGTCCTCTGTCTGTGACGTCATATACAGCTGCAGCATCAGAACATTCATTCTCGTGGGACACAAAGGACACCAAATCTGTCTTGTCTGTGACATTCCAGGTGAGGTTTTCCTTGAGTGCTGTCCTTGGGACTAAAGACATCATTGCAGAGTCCAGAATAAGATGAAAACGTGGGAGTCAGCATCCAAAGTTGCTAAGAAATTTCTAGTGGACAACTGGAGAATATTGAACCGAGTGTATGTGTGGTGTTTATAAACCTGTGTGTCATAGATCAGGTGTGTCAGCCCTGTCTGCCACAGATCAGATAGGACCTGGGAGACAGCACCCAAAGTGGCACATGGCACACAGTAGCTCACCGGGAAGAATCTGGCAGGAGTTGAGGGAAGCAGGTCCATCAATGGAATGAGCTGCATTTCCATGCAGTAGCAACAGAGTGGACCCCACAAGTTTGCCCCTAAAAGGCAAAGATTTAATCTCCCTACCCCACCACTTTGCACTTCTAAGAGTCATTGAACATCAGCTGTCCAGAGACAGGGCATGACCTTGACTGAGGTAGAGGTCTTTAGCCAAAGGTTATTCCTAGGACGACACAGCCTGGCACTTGACCTACCATCACTGTTATTTATTATATGGCGCTGTTTACTGTGTGAGAGAAATATGAGGTACACCGAAACCCACTATAAGAGTTTATTAAGGAAAGGGAATAGGAAAAACGTGCATAGGCCTATGGAAATGACCAGTGTGGATGGGGGGCAGGAACGGGTGGAACCTGCTTTTATGGGTCCCCCCCCCCAGCATTTGCATATGGGCCTATGTAGCTACGCCACACATGTGCATAGGTTATGTGGTCACGCTGCACGCAAATTACGTGATCACCAGCACATGTATTACGTAGGACATAAGGCCCTAAGGCCCTGGGATGACTAAGCATCTTGCCTGGCTGCTGGACAGCACAAGCGTGGTCATGTAGCTGGGGGAGTGACTAGGAATGCTAACATTCACTTCAATGGCTGGGGGTATGAGTACCTTATCCAACAAGGACATCTGGGCCGAGCACCACCGCGTTCACTCTAGATCCCACTCCACCCATTGATGAAGTTATCTTCAATTCCTAAAATAGTTGGCAGTTGACTGGCCTACCAGGAGCAGTGGGACAAGGTCACCTTAATAAACAAGACAAATAGCAAAGAAAGAATAACAGGAAAGGAGCCTAGACTGTGTACCCAGGGCAGAAAAGACTCAGACATTGAACTTGCAGAGAGCAGAGCACGTGCCACAGAAGTGTGGTGTGTTTTCTAGTGGTTTTGACTGTGTACATTTTCTTTTATTTTCCCTCTTCACCCCAAAGCTGACATTTTCAAGTTGAAGTCTGATCAAGAATATGAAGGGGAAACAGGACTAACATTTCGCCCGCGGTGAATTCCAGAGATAGGATCAGGGATCCTCCCGGACAGACAGGGAGTGGTGGGTACCTTAGAAATGGAAGAGTCAGGGACACAGTCTAGATGAAAAAAAAAAGAGGATATGATGCTCCCAGGTATGATTGAGAAGAAGGATTGTTGTAGAGATAAGGGAGATCACAGTCAGAGGCATCTGGAAGAGTCTAGACTGAACCAGCCCTGCCCTCCCTCCCCTCCCCCCCCCCTGGGGGGGGGGAGGGGAAGAGAAGAGAGAAAGCTGGGATGGGGACCAGGAACCGAGAGGTGGAGCGAGCCCATGGGAACCAAATGGCTGAGTTTACATAGGAAAGAGAAGCTGGGGGAAGGGAAGTGGAAGCCAGCCCCTGGGAGGGAGAAGTTTAGGGTGGGGGACAGGGTGAGACGTGCAGGGAGGAGCCGTAGGACAAGTGAGACTTGTCCCAGGTTTCTTGGTGAC
>CABHPQ010167166.1:0-45733 GCA_902168405.1 Peromyscus aztecus | reverse complement strand
ATGAAGGTGTATTACTTAGGAGTTGCAATAATGATATTATAAGGAGTGATTAGTAATAACAAAAATGCCAGGAGTATATTCTGTCATATATGCATTACTTTTCTAGTCAAACTTCATAAAGGCAAATGAAAAGTAATCTTAACCTGGATGTCACACACAGGCTTATAATTTCAGCACTTGGGAGGTGGAGGCAGGCAGATCTTGACACATTGAGTATGAGGCCAGCGTGGAATACATAGAAGCGATTTTTATTTTTATTTTTTTAAAAAGTTACTTTAAAGTGTACTGATATTTTCATTGATGGGCTCATTTTTAAAAGTGTTCTTACATTGTAATATATTATCTTAAGTTATCTACTAAAATAATTTACCTTTTTATTACCAGAATGATTTTTATTTTGATTAGTCAAATCCAGCATTTTTACATTTAATAAGAATTTCTCCTGTTGGCTTCTTGAATCAAAGCATTTAGACCTTGTAGCCTTTTAGTAGTAATTTGCATGCCTTTTTTTCTTTCAGTCTCCTTTTTGGATTCTTAGCATTCCCTCTGAAGATATTGCAAGAAAGTTAATGAAACGGACAGTGTGTGCCAAGTAAGAGAAACTCCTCATGTTGTGCAGCGTGCATATACATTGTCTCAAAATCACTATATTCTGGTTTTTGCTGTGAAGGTTGAAGTGTTTATCTGATTATTCTCTATCAGTAAAACCTCAGGAGTTAGATATCGGGGTAAGAACCTGAATGATCAGAGAAACGGCAGAGAAGCAACCAGTGACCTCTTGTTCTTCTATCCAAAAAGGCCGAGACTCTCTCTAAGCTCTGCTCTACTATTTCCTGTGTCTATCTGTCCTCGGTCCTCCAAAACCTCTATGGCTAATTTTGGTCAGCTAGTAGCTAGCTCTGCTCTCTGATTTAGAGCAAACTTTATTGGCAGTCTCAGGAGCCTCAGAATACGATCAAAATATCCCACATTTCCTGCTTTTTGTCTAAATCAAAAGGGAAGGGTTTTAACTCTAATACAGTAAAACTATATACAATAAGAACAGCCGGGCGGTGGTGGCACTCCTTTAATCCCAGCACTCGGGAGGCAGAGGCAGGCCTGGTCTACAAAGTGAGTTCCAGGAAAGGCGTAAAGCTACACAGAGAAACCCTGTCTCAAAAAACCAAAAAAAAAAAAAAAAAAAAGAACAATTATCAGGTAAGAATTAGATTCACAATGTCCAGTCCATTTGCATTTGGCAAATTCAGAGAAAATACTCCATTATCTGTCTCATCTTGGTGAGTCTAAAGTTTTATACATAAACCATTTTCCATCATAACTTGTATCATCATCCTAAAAATATCTTTTTAGACCTAAAAACATTTTCTTAGATAAATAACTTAAGCTTTTATGTTTCTGTATCTCTTATGTAAGTTTTTTTTTTCTTTTTAATTTGGTTACAAAGAAAACTGTATGCTATCTAGTCTTCAATCCCCAACAGAGACACAAGAAGGATATAATGGAAGTGTAGAGCAAGCAGCTTCCAAAACTATAGAAATGACAAAGACATCTGGCTGCCTGGACAATCACCCAGGGTTCCTCTGTAACATTGGGGCATTCATCTTCAGCCTACAGGCCTAGAATATCTGACAGACTTTTCTGTGAAGCAGGAATTTTGAAAGATTGTCCTACCTTGTCTTGGCAAAGTTTGGCAATCACCTTCTTTTGTGTCCTGCTCATCCAGTTTGGACAACATACTGTCAGCAGTTGAAGCAAGGGCAGTGTCTTGCCTAAATGGTAGCTTTGCCACATTGAGAGCAAACTCCATATGGAGTGTCTTTGATGCCCATCATCTCCCCTGAAGTAGATTGGTGCTGCTACGAAGAGATGTCTGTCATTGTCATGAAAAGCTTTATGTTATTAAAACATCTTAAATGCCATATTCTGTAGATCTCTGAAGTGTTTGAAGACCATCTATCTAAAATATCTGTTTGACCTTGAAAACATACTTAACATGGCCACCAATTTGTTATAGATGACTAACTACTAACCTATGTTTCTTAATTATCTTAAACAGTTTGTAATAATAGCCTTTAAGGACTGGACCTTTACATTACATTTTAAAATGAGCTGCATAGGTACAATACCTTAAATAAGAGTAGAAACATATATACAATGTTTAAAAAAATATACAAAAATATCTTAAACAAAAATATCTTAAACAAGAGTAGAAACATATATACAGTATAACAAAAACAACTTTAAATTTGTATCAATATACAAAAGTTCCTTAAACAAGTGTGGACACATATATATAGTATAGTAAAAACAGCCTCAAATTTGTATCATCATACAAATATCTATACCAGTGTAAAATATTTAAGACTAGTAGTTACTTTTTTAGTTTCAAAGTAGATTCAGTAATTTACCCTTTTATCCTATCATTCCTATATCTCCCCCTTTTTCTTTTCAGAATGAGATCCCTGAATCTAATCTCCTTTGCTTAGTTTCCTCCCTGGCTGTGACCAATAATAACTTGCATTCAACCCCCCTAAGTGATAATAAACATTCGTAATCCACCAAACAACCAAAAACCACCCACCCCACCTCTTTGGAACGTGGGCATCTTGCTTCTAGACTGCTGCCTGTTGTCTGAGGGCAACAGCATCTTTAGGGGAACTCTGAGAAAACTGAGATAATGATCAAGTCCTGGGAGAGCTGTATCATTTGTTGTCCAGTCTCTGTGTAATGGGAAAGTGCAGGGCTTATCTGAAGTCCTGACTTGAGTAGTGTATGAAGATGGACCTTCTCAACTAGCTGCCTTGAAATGGTCCTGAGTAGTTTGTAGTCAAAAGCTGATCCTTGGATGGTGTTTGTCAGCTTAGTGGAGTTACCACAATCCAAGTGGAATTGTTGTTGTGGGGCCCCATCATCTTTTTGGATACTTCAAAGGTCACTGTTAGGGATGGTCATAGTTCACTGAGGAAAACTTAGACATTTTAAATGTTATATGCAGCTGAATTTGGAGAGGTTAAAGGGCCACAATTTATTAAGTACATCTGAGGTATACAAACTTAATTCCCAGTTACCTATTAAAACCTTTACTTTTTATTTAGACAAAAGGGGGAAATGTGGGATATTTGTATAGTAGATTAAAATAAATGGGTTAATTTAAGTTATAAGAGCTAGTGGGACAAGCCTAAGCTAATATTAATTAATAATAAGACTCCATGCCATTATTTGGGAGCTGGTGGTACAGAGAAAGACTTGCTACAGAATGTGGTAGAGGCTAAAACAATTGTAGCTTGAAGTTATATAGATTTACCATTGGATGGTGATGAGGAAACAGAGAGACTTACCGTCTGGAGCTGAGGTGGCAGACACTTAAGTTTAGCAGGGGGATAGTGTGGAATGACATGTTCTTACATCGAATGAATGCCATGTTTAGTGTAAAGAGGTTTCACAAAATCTAAATCTGCTTTTCTGCAATATATATGTTAGAGAAATGAATTCTTTTTTTTTTTTCTCGGTTTTTCAAGACAGGGTTTCTCTGTGTAGTCTTGCTGTCCTAGAACTCACTTTGTAGATCAGGCTGGCCTCGAACTCACAGAGATCTCTTGTCTCTGCCTCCCGAGTGCTCGGATTAAAGGCGTGTGCCACCACCATCCAGCTGAGAAATGAATTCTAACAATCATATTTTTAAATTGTTTATTGCTTATTCTTGTTCCTAGATTTTTATCATGAGTCCCTTATTTCCTTTTCTTTAAATTTTTTTTGATTGACACTTAGTTGTTTTTTTCCTCTGAAGATAATGGCAGATTATTGAAAGTATTTTTTCCTTAGTTTTTGTTTTTAATAATGAAATGAAAATAAGAAAAAAAATACATATATACCATGATTAGCAGTGTCTTGTAATGTGGTCTGACTGCCATATTTATCTAACTTTATCCTATTGGGAAGTGTGCTCAATTCTAAATATAATTCCTTAAACTGCAGCTTGTTAACAACCTTGTTATTAAATATAAATGACTAGAAGACGGAAACAACAAGAAAAATGAAAACCACTATTTGTATAATTACTACTTTACTTTTCATGTTAAAATGTATACCTGTTTGAGGTATTTGCATTCCAGAAGTAAGAGATGTTAGGTTTAAGATAGCCGCTTGAGTACTCAGTCCATATAGGTCTGCTGCATATGTTTGATGAATAGTAAAGTGAATAATTGTATAATATTGTAATATTGAATAATTATATTGTAAAATATTAACATTTTACTTTTGGTTGTTCGTCATTTCTATGGCTGAGATATGCCTTAAGATACTGCTAAGTAAGAGTAGCATTACTTAACTTGCTCTAAATTCAGTAGAAGAGGAATTCACTTTCAAGGATTGTATTTGCAACCTACAGATAATTAAAATAGGCTTACAAGGACATATTGAAAACTCATTCAGAATTTTCTACAGTTGAATGAGGCTTAAAATTAGTTTTAAATAGTTTTAGTATGGATTTTTAGAGGATTTATTTTTATATTTTTATTTTATATGCATATCTGTGTGCCTGAATATCTGTGTATGTACATGTGTGCAGATGCCTCAGAGGCCAGAAGACGGAGTTGGATCCCCTGGAATTGTAGTTACTGGTGGTTGTAAGCTTCCTGATGTGGGTGCTGGGAACCAAATTGGATTCTCTGCAAGAACAAGCTCTCTTAACCACTGAGCACTCTCTCCACATTTAATATGGAATATTTTGTACATACCCCAAAAAGTGAGACATATAGCAAACTCTGGGTACTCACTTTGTTAGAGCTCAACATTTTGAGTAACTTAGTAAATTTTAACAAATCATAGCTAAAAAGTAATGATAGGTTCCCTAGCCCCCCTCCAGTACATGCATATATATTTATGCATTTGTGTATGTGTATAATTGTTGAAAACTTGGAAAAACTCCAACTTAATGTTGAATTTCCCTTCTTTCATGTGAGGTTCAACTTCTTTGTATGGTTTGGGGTTATGTTGCTACTTGTTTCCAGTGAACATATTTCTCATGAATGGATTAGAAAGCATGGCCAATGATTGTTTTATTGTAGCAAGCATAAAGAACTAGCAAAATAACTATTATGTATTGCTGTGTGAACTAAGTTCTTTACTGAGGTTAGTACCAACCATTTATTTCCTAGGTCTATATTTGAACTATGGGGTCATGGAAAATCTCCTGAGGAGCTGTATACTTCTCTTAAAAATTACCCTGTGGAGAAGATGGTGCGTAGTGAAATGTGATTTTACATAGGCAAGTGTGCATATTCTGTAGAATTCACAAGCTTACAAAACTTATCTGCTTCTATTTTAGGTTCCATTTCTACATTCAGAGTCTACATATAAAATTAAGATCCACACGTTTAATAAAACATTGACTCAAGAAGAAAAAGTCAAACGAATAGATGTAAGTGAAACTAGCTGAAGCAAAGCCTGTGGATTGAATACACTCGCTGTTGGTATATGTTAGTGTAGAACGTCTGTTAGGTGCTTGCCATGTTGTTTGTGTCTATCTTGTACAGTTCTGACACCAGACTCACACAGCATGTATGTAGATAAGCGCTGTTTTCTATGATTCTTTTTATCAGTCTTTGTAGTACATTAGAATTACCTTTTTTTTTTAAGGCCCTTGAATTTCTGCCATTTGAAGGAAAAGTGAACTTAAAGAAACCACAGCATGTATTCTCTGTTTTGGAAGACTATGGTTTGGACCCAAACCGCATCCCTGAGAGACCACACGATATTTATTTTGGTCGATGGGTAAGCGAGTTCCTTCTACCTGTCTCACCCTTTCTTTAAACGCTAAGTGCAGGTGGGGATGTAGGTCAGGGGAGAGCACTGTCGAGCGTTCCCGAGGCCTCATGCCACACCCACCTTTATGTTTGATTTTTTTTTATATGTAAAATTTTGCAGCAACTGAAGAGTCAGAACTGCTGTATGTATTAAAATTGCTGAAAAGTATGGGATTATAATTTGTATTTTTCCAGAGATTCCTGTGAAACACAAGGAGTTTGTTAGGTACAGGACCTAGGAAAAGGGGGTTACACCTGATAAAGGAAAACAAGAGTTCCCAGAAAGGCAGGACTACCGTTTGAGTGACGCAGAGAGAGGCCCGAGTGTTGTGCCAGTTCAGCGATCTCTTGTGAAAATCTCAAAGTTAAGGATTCCGTTCGGAGGGGAAATGAAATTATAGAAGGGTTCTGCTCACTTCCTTGAGGCTGGGATAGGTAGGTGGAAGCTGAGAGCCATGTTATGGATTTTTGTCATTTCAGAGAAAGAGAAAAGGGAGAGGAGAAAACTCAAGACCACTCCTTAGAATCATTATATTGAAATTTGATTCCTACTTGGTTTGAACGCACAAAGCAGCTAGAAAGGCATTAGAGAGGTAAAATGATTTGACTCTGACAGTCTCAATCCTGTGATATCTAAAGGATTAAGTTTAGAACAGTAATAAGTGGAAAAAGTTCTCATTAGCAAGGTGCTGTAGTTTTTATTGTCAGTAATTATCTTGAGTCTGTTCTGTATAGCTAGGCTAACTTGAAAACTATCTCTGATCTAGATTGCAGATGGACAGAGAGAGCTAATTGAGTCATATAGTGTCAAAAAGAGACATTTTATTGGAAATACAAGTATGGATGCTGGTTTATCATTCATCATGGCCAACCACGCAAAAGTGAAAGAAAACGATGTTGTCTTTGATCCATTTGTTGGAACAGGTATTATAAAACGATTTGTTACACTGATGCATAGATTTTGCTTATTTATAGCAGTGAAGGTCATAGTATGTTTTGGATGAGGGATTGAATTGACAAACTAATCTTTTCTTGTATAATAGCTAATATTTAACACTTTGCCACTTGGAGGTTTTATTCCAAGTAAGCCACTGGGGGGAGCATCAGGCTTATTTTTTCACAGATGTCTTGCAGTATATCATACATTGTAGAAATGTTATAGAATCATATTTTTATTTATTAGGAAAACTCTTATGGGAAGAATGAAAAAAAAAAGAGAAAATATTCATGCTTTTAAATAAATAGCCATGTATTTGGGTAGAGGAAACACATCTGTGATTCTGTTTGTAGGAGTTTTTAAATAAGTGTGAAACTGAAGGTGACTAAGGAGCCATAGTCTAGAGTCTGCCTGCTGACACCACAACCCACGTTCTTTATTACTTCCCTGGGATGCTCTCCTAATTAGTTCTGTGGAAATTCCAAGTTGGCTTCATCTGATTCTGAAGTTTTCCTTGCCTCGGATTCCTTGCTTCCTTGCTTGATGTAGCCCTTAGGCAGGCAGATGTAGGCCTTAGGCAGGCAGATGTAGCCCTTAGGCAGGCAGATGTAGCCCTTCAGCAGGAAGTACTCTTTATTTTATTTTGGTCCGACTCACCTGTTATTCTTGTTTGGTTAGGGTCTCTGCAGATGTGTTTCTCAGGAGCAATGGGGTGCAAGGCTAGTACCTGTTGAGTAAGTGTGTCGGGTACTGTTGTACACTCAAATTCTGATGACAGCTCACATGAAGACACTTTGAACGTCTTTCCGAGGAAAGGATGGTGCAAGGAGAGGTTTCGTGACTGGTCAGGGTTACATGGTGTATTGTTTTTGCAGATGCAGACTCCAGTAGTTCATGTATTCATTGCTTCTGCAGAGCTGTCTCTCTGCATAAACTTTCCTGGCTACCACGTGCACCTGAATTTACTTCAGGAGTGTGACCAGATGTGATGAGGAAGAAACAGTCTCTGGTCCAGAGTTCCTAGATGGTGGAAGGAGGTTTTGTAATCTCTTTTGAACTAATTGACCAGTGCACTTTTGCTGTAAGCTCAGTGTCTCTGTGGACCCCACTCTCAGCATCCAAGTTTGTTCTTCTGTCTTCATTCACCTAAACACGTTCTCTCTCGTGTGAGCTTGTTAGTGGAACTAATATCAAGTTTATTTATAAGTTATAAGAACAAATATCCACATAGCCAACCCCAGCTTAAGCTTTTGTTTGGCTTCCTTTACCTTATTTTATTTATATTTTTTTCTTGGATCATTTGAAGCTTACATTTATTTTATTTTTTCTTTTTAAAATTTATTTATTTATTTATGTTTGGCCTTACATGTATGTCTGTGTGACAGTGTTGCATCCCCCTAGAACTGGAGTTACAGACAGTGTGAGCTGTCATATGGGTGCTGAGAACTGAACCTGGGTCCTCTGGAAGATCAGCCAGTGCTCTTAACCACTGAGCCGTCTCTCTAACCCCTGAAGGTTACTTTATTTATTTATTGCATTCCTCTCTCAAATACATCAATATACATTCTTAAGAATAAGTGTTTCATATATATTTGCATTTATCTATTTATATTCTGTAGTTGGGTGTTGTGTTTTACTGTTAATGTTATTTTGATTTGGAACATTACTAATGCTCTTAAGTTTAAAATAGTTTTCATTTGAGTTGCTTGAATCTCACTCATTGGAATGAGTTATACCTTCCCACTAGAGATGTTATATCCTTGTTAGGTCTTACATATTCTGCTTCTCTGCCTCAGTGGTAATACTAATTTTTACCAGCATGGCACTAATAGAATTTGATTTTCCATGTGTGATGGTTACTGTTTTATTTTATATTCTTGCAGTTAATATAAAGCATTTGTGGGGAGGTACAGTAAGAGCTTGTAAATATACTGCTCCTTATCCAGATGTCTGCTCATCTTGACAAATCAGATTTAGCATCCAGTGACCAGACTCTTGTTTGAACCAGCCTTTCCTTTGATGATTTTTTTCCACTCTGGCACTTCTGTGTTACAGATCTGCATTCGTGATTTTGCAAGCAAGAAACCTTTCTTCCCTTCCTGTTGCCAGTTTCATTTATTATTAGCTGCAGGTGATTTCTGTATCCCTTCATTATTTCCGTATTCACATTAGCCCAGCTCTACCAGCCCTTGCACCTTGAGTCTGTCTTTGTGACCTGTCACTCTTTTCTTCATAGAGAACTTTTAAAATTTCTGACTTATCTTTTTCATGCCAAAGCCCTGGTATCAGTCATTTCTCCCAGAAACCCTTGTTTCTTTTAGTGGGAAGATGGTATCAGAAACCAAGGTTGGGTTCTAAAATTTCTCAGAGGCTAAGTGAAGAAATACACGTGTGCATACATGTAATGTACATGTGAGTGCAAATGGAAATACAAATGCGTATACTCCCGTGTGCACACACACATAAACCTGCACATAGACTTATTAGAAGTCATGGGTTATGCATGTAGCAGGGATTTCTGTTGAGCATCACAGGTTTATTTCCTCCCTACTCCGGTCCGTGTTGATGCATATATACCTTTCTCTTCACTCTGCGCCCTGGTGCTGACTGACGTTCAGCGGGTTTGCTCTTCTGCTCATTTCTGGAATTCTCTAAAATAGTCGACTGCTTTGCCCATGCCACTCGGGGGGAAAAGAATCCTGTTTTCTGTTGCTCTGATGAAACGCCATGACCACAGCAAGTCATGGTGGAAGGGTTTGTTTGGACTTAATGGTTCCAGAGGGATAGGAACCCATCATGACGGGAAGAAAGCATGGCAGTGAGTGGCAGGAACAAGGATCCTGAGAGCTCACATCTTTACCATAAGCATCAAGCAGAAGGAACTAACTGGAAGTAAACAAGACCTTTTACCCCAAAGCCCGCGCCCAGTGACATACTTCTTCAAGCAAACTGCACCGCCTAAACATCCCCAAACAGCACCACCAACTGGCTACCAAGTATTCCAGTATCTGAGCTTGTGGGGGATATTCTCCTCCAAACTACCATGCCTACCATAAACAATTTAAGATGTGTTTTCAATTCTGTCCAAGCTTAAGGAGCAATGACGTCAAAGACTGTGCTTGCTAGCTTCTTCTCGTTTTGAAGGTCACCGGTTTCGTTCACTGTAGCGTGCTCGCGATGTGAGATCTGTCCTCTGCTCCTGCCCTCACTTCTTTTCACTGTGTTGGCGTTTGCACATGCAGAGGTTAACTGCACAGTCAGGTGCTCTCCTTTTTGTCCCTTCCACTGGTGACCAACCTTGTTTCCTAGTTGATTCTACTCTTTCCTTTTCCTGGTGATAGGCTTATATAGCTACAATTTCTTAGTCATACTCTTTTATATAAAATGTTTGATTCTCCATATGTTGTTTCTTGTTTTTTGTTGTTATTGTTTTCCACTTAACAGTATTTCTTAGAAAGCTCCTTCCTGTTCAGAAATTGTCCTCATTCTTTTGTTGTTGTTTGTGGTACTGGAGATAATGCAGGACGCTGTCACTGAGCCACATTCCAGCCTGTTTTCATTCTCTCCTATAGCTTTAATCCATAAGTGTATTCTGTAGTTTGTTCAAATAATCTCCCTTACATACCTGGGTACAGGTAGTTCCCGATATTTTATTCTTGAAAATAATGCTTACAGTGAGTAAGCGTATGAATATATCTCTTTTTAATTTTGAGGCTAGAGTGCTGCTGTACATTTCTGGAAGTAGGATTGCTAGGTTAAAGGGAATATGTAGTTTTGCTAGATGCTACTAATAAATTGTCCTCTATTGTTCAGCTGTGGATTTGTGTAGTCATATAAGAGAGTTCTTGTTCTTCTGCAATTTTACTACTAAGAATGTATTGTCAAGCCTTTGAAAATTTCCTGATTTGTTGGGTGAGAATGGTATCGAATTAGTGTTAATTTATATCTGAATATAAGTCAGGTCTCGGCTTTTTTAAAATAGACTCTTTTTGAATAGACTTTCATGTCTTTTGCCTCCTACCTCTTGTAAAGATGCTTTCGTAGAGATATTAGCACTTCCTCTTCCAGTATTTCTGTAATAAATCACAATGCTTTCTTCCAGATTGCCAGTTATCATTTGACTTTGACAGTGTTTGCTTTCTTGCCATATACTCAAGTTATAAAGGATTCATTCAGCTATATTTCTTCTAGGCCTTTTGAAGCTGTATATTTTTGTTTTAGAACTCTCATCCATTTGGAATTTATTCTTTTGGATGTGAGGAATGGTTATGATTTGTCCTTCTCTAGAAGCTCAGCTCTTAACTCTTAACTCTTTTTTCTTTTATCTTTAAACATTTCTTATTGTGTGTGTGCGTGTATGTGTAGGCATAAGCATGCATGCATGTGCATGCAATGTATGTTTCTGGGTACAGGCATGCCACTGTAGGTGTGTGAAAGTCAGAGGACAATTTTGTGGGGTTGGTTGGTTCTCCTACCTTTGTGTGGGTTTTAGGGAATCAGGTAATCAGGCTTCTGCCACCAGCACTTTACCCACTAAGCCGTCTTGTTGATTCATTCTTAAACTTAAAACAAACAAACAAACAAAAACCAGCCCTTTTTATGATGTAAAAACAGTTCTTTGGAATTATGTAATATTCGTGTACAAAATGACTAGTGTGCACACTTAGGTTAGACCTTAGAGCTTAAAAATGACATTGCCATAATAGGTGAGGGAAGGGAGTATGCTTCTCTTGATGCAGTTGATCCTAGGGGTATTGTGAAATTCCACCTTCATAGCCCGGGGTGCTGGCTACCTTATGCATGGTGAGGGGTAAGGATACCTGACTGTGTTTGCTCTGCATGGCTCCCTACATACAGTGGACAGCTTGCTTTGATCATCTTCACTATTCACATAGAAGAGGAAGGTCAAATGATAGGAGAATCTTTGCAAGATATACCACTAAAGTACATACTCATAATCTTTGTTTATGGTTTAAGTGTGACTTTAGCATACAAGTCAGTTTTTGACACTTCTACTTTGAAACTGGTTATAACCCCTAATTTTGTACAGAAAGTCCTTAAGGGTCATTAGTTTTCTCATGGAACTACTTATTCACAGATGGCTTGTACCTTGGAAAGGACTTGAGAAGTAGCTTGTGCCTTCTCCATGGCCATAGGTTTTTCCATCCTCTTTGATGATGGTTTTACCTTTGGCTTCCATATATTAGATTTTTGTTGTTGTTGTTGTTTTTAATTCAAGTGTGTCTCTCTTAATGGTCAGACTGAAATGTGGACAGTTTCCCAAATGCAGTAGCATTGAACTAGTCACTGCTGTGGTTTTTCTCAAGGTTGCAGAGCAGGTTGAGATCTTTTCTTGCCTAAACATCTTTCCTTTGTCTTTTAGACAGTTTGCTGTTGCTTTGAGTTATATTCTGACTTACAGAAACACACTTACCTTTCTGTTTTGGCAAATATATTCTCATTTCTGTCACTTTTAAAACACTACATTTTTTCTTTCTGTAGCATGAATCTTAGAAGGTCTTATTAATAAAATTAAACCCAGGCCAGGTATTGGGGTGAACACTGGAAGGTCAGAGAAATAGAACAAGCCACAGCTATCTCACCTCGCCGGATCCTCAGCTGGTCTTGTTTCCTCAGACTGGAGGCCTCTGAGTCTTCATCCAAAATGGGTCTCAGCTGAACTGCTGCTAGAGGCCTGAATGCTTCTCCAGGGCAAATGCCTCTCCAGGGCAAATGCCTCTCCGGGGCAAATGCCTCTCCTGGGCAAATGCCTCTCCTGGGCAAATGCCTCTCCTGGGCAAATGCCTCTCCTGGGCAAATGCCTCTCCAGGGCAAATGCCTCTAGTTTCTGGTCCTCGCGCCTTATATACCTTTCTGCTTTCTACTGCCACTCCCTGGGATTGAAGGCTCGCTTTCTGAGATTAAAGGCGTGTGTCACCACGCCTGGCGGTTTCCAATGTGGCCTTGAACTCACAGAGATCCAGAGGGATTTCTGTCTCTGGAATGCTAGGATTAAAAGCGTGTGCTACCACTGCCTATCCTCATGTTTAGTATTGTGGCTGTCCTGTTCTCTGACCCCAGATAAGTTTATTAGCATACACAATATTTTGGGGAACACAATACCACCACATCTTTCATTTTCCAAGTAGAGAAGAAACATCCCATTGGGTCAACTCTTGGGGGTAAGAAAATACACTAGTAAAGTTAACCCAAAAATATACAACACCTGTGCTGATGTGAACTGTAATTAACTGGATGCACAGTTTTACCCAATTTGCTTAGTAACAGAATTTGCTTCTATTTTATCTAACTGATATGCTAATAAACTTTCTGTTACTCTAACAGAATCATGATATAATTTACAAAGAAAAGGGTTTATTTTTTTCTTCACAGTTTTAGTTGGGCACACGCATTGCTTGTAGGCTCTTGTTGATGTCAGAAGACAGTGTTAAGGGGCACAGAGTAGAATTAACTGCTTACCTCATAGCCAAGAAGCAGAAGAAGGAAGGTCTGGGGTTCTACAATCCTCTTCATTAGAATAACCTGTTGGCCAGAGGTCCCCCTTCTAAGCCTCAAACTCTAGACAAACTCTCCCTTTCCAATAGAGCCACGATGAGGATCAACACTTTAACACATTCATCTATGAAGGGCATTTGACATCTAAAACCATACCAGTAATTTAGTGCGATATAAGCTAATTTTATTTTATTTTTTTAATTTCAAATGATTCTGACCCTAGAGGAGGTACTGTAGTATGTAGTGTGAGTTTACTTTCCCAACAAGGTGACTTTGGACAAAAATCTTGTCTAGATGGCAATTCCAATCATTTGTAAGTTGGTCATAGTAATATGTTATGAAGATTAAGGGAGGTAATGTATACATATGTTAGAATGTTATTTGAAAACTGGTAGATATTCAGTGGACTATTAGGCTACTATTATTATTTAATTGTTACTTTCTTATGGACTTAGATACTTTTTGGTGAACCTGCTAGCTAATACTAAATAATGATGGAAAGTTTGACAATGAACTCACTTTCTAGTCCCCTCTTGGGCTAATTTCCCAGACATTCATAAACGCTGCTATGGCAGCAGCGAGGGAATTGCAGCTGAAGTTTGTAAGTGTCTGATAACTTGTTTTTGATAGACTGATTGAGGTGAGCATGTGTTCAGTGTCTTATGTGGCATAGAGCTCTGAAGCTGTGACGTCGACTTGTTCTCTCAAGTGAGTGCACTCTAGCAGTCAGAGTCCACCAAGGAGACATCATAGGTGTGAGGAAAATGCTCCAGCACCTTGTGAATTTGTCGTTTCCGAGTGATAGACAAGGGTCCAGGTGAGGAAATGGACTTGGTCCTGAGAGGAAACTGGAGGATGGAAAAGATACTGGAAAGTAGGTCTCAGTAGGTCGTTACAGTGTGTTCTGCTTTATGGTTTTTCCTCGTTCTTTGTAGTTTCTTTCCTACATCCTTAGTTAGTCTAGTTGGCTTACCACCTTGGCCAATATTCTTGTGCTCAGGCTGCTAGTTCATTTAGAGTTCTTTTTCTGAGGGATAAAACAGAGTGAAAAATACTGGCAACAGGATGACCAACTTCTTTTCCTTTAGTGAAACCAAAGCCTAGTCTCACATTTCCTCACAGATTCAAAGCTTTCTTTAGCTCTCCAGAGATGAGAATCATAAATTAAGTTTTACAGTGTGGAGTCAGTTCCGCTCATTGTATTCTTTTGCCTGTAAGATACTCCACTGACCTTAACGTGGTTACTGTTTGGGTAACAAGAAACTGAAACACAGTGTTAGTCTAACTCACATATGTGGTATTAGTATTTTACTTTGGATAACCGAAATGGGCGAGTCTCTTTTCTACCTTCTCAACACTCACCCTCTGTTTTTACTGCCCTATCTGCCCAAGAAAATGCCATGTAAGGTATAACAAAATGCAAAAACTGCTGTAATTGAAAGAGCAATAGATGATTAACAGTGATTACCCAGTGATCAATTCAGAGAAACCAAATTATTATGATTTTCTTTAAAAAATTAAACGCTTAAAAGACACAAGTTGCAGGTGAGTCTAACAGATTATTCATCTCCTTTCAGCAGTGTACTGTAAATTGAGTCTTCTCAAAAGTCCCTCTAAGCAATGGATAAGGTTCTGGGTAAGGAAGCACAGGAAAGCTTTTCTGTTCCCTTTGACAACTAGTTCTTCTAGGTGAGTATCTGCCTTGATTGGCAGAATTGTAGTAATTCCTTGTGATTTGGGTGAAGTGACCTTGTGAGGCTCATGAGTCATCACATACAATACCTTTCCTAACTCTAGACTATCCCATTTCTAGACTAAGAATTATGAGGTCTCTTTACAGTGCATCTCACAAAAGCTTCAGGGGTTAGCGTGAGAAGACCTAGGTTTAGTTTCCGCTGCGCTTTGGGTCCAACATTCTTCTTCTTCAAGGGATACAGTAGGACACTAGTTAGTGCATTTCAAAGTACTCTTCCCTGACTACTTTTTAAATGGCTGCAGATCTAGAATTTGTAGATTCAGACCCTGTGAAGACATTGCACATCTTAATTTTAGAGGTTACATTTTAAAAGGGTGGAAAGAAAACCCCTAGACTTTGCCCTTTGTCCAAGTCTGTGCTTACTTTGTAGTCTAAGAACGGATTTCGCATTTCTACTTGACTGTCATCTTTCTATATTGTAATTGGGGATTGATCAAGCACAATAAGCACTTTTAATTTGAATTCATAGAAATGTGCAGTTTAATGAAAAAGTTATTAATATTTTATTTAACTGAATTTTTTGTAAAATTTTAAAAATACTTGTTTTTCTTTTAAGGTATTTTATTTTTGATTGTTAGAACTTTCCTTCATTTGTGAACCAATCATATCTGTCATATTCCTTAGTCTGGTCAGTTTATATTGGGATATTATTCTTCCTTTAGCAATAGCACTGTTTAATAGAAAAATGATATTATTAACTAGATAATTTACTCAGAAATTGGTATTTATAGTTTATACCAAGAGATAATGACATGACAATATTTTAAAACAGGCCATGTTTTAGCTGGTAAAAGCTAGTATTACACATGTGAAATATGTTCACTTTAGTTCTTTGAAACTCAAGCCCAGTTATTAGTTTATTCTAGATCTTTGGTTTGCAGACTTGTATGTTCACTTTTAAAAAGGAGGCAAAATGTTTTTTAATAATCTAAGATAACCTGAAAATGTCTAAATATGCATTATTTTGAACAAAAATGTAGTGTTGCTTAGGTAGTGTGAAATAACAATGCCATGATATGTATTGATTCAAATCCCTGCTTTGTGGCCAATTTAGTGAGTTCAGTTTCGGGTTTATTTGTTCAGTTCTGAGCCTTGCTAAATTTAACTAGCTTGGTGTCATTCCAGGGTACTCTGCCTGCAGCTAGTTCATAAGACTCTGGATCGAATTAAATCAGGAAAGGAGCCCTGGTCTGGGACTCTCTGGTTAATAGTCACAGTTGTGTGGTTTTCCAGGTGGCCTCCTGATAGCATCTGCTCACTTCGGTGCATATGTGTGTGGGACAGACATAGACTACAACACGGTTCACGGCTTGGGTGAGTGGAACTTGAGTCTCTGTTCTTCAGCCAGATGAGTAGAACTTCGAGTGTTCCTCAGCCAGATGGGCCTTGAAACTGATAGAGAGCTTTATGTGACATCTTAGTGTTTAAAGCACAGCCATTTTAGTGTAATTTTACCACAAAACTTCTTTGAGTAGCTACATTTTATGACGTTATCACTAAAGGTATACAAGATGAACTAGAAGAATATTAAGATGAATTTAAAAACAAAAAAATCTCGCCATCCCCAGCTAAGAACTTGTCATCCTAATAAGAGAAGTTTTTATTTTGTGGCAGTTATGGAAGACATCTAAAAATTTCAAAGCTTTAATACTGGTATGTGATTGGATGAAATTAAATCAGAGTAAAAAAGTATATTTCTCATGATGGAATGGTATTAAAAATGCCAAGTTACATTCATGATTTAAAATTGTTTGCCTCTATGCTAGTCTTCTACTCTGTTGGAACTTGAATGAGTTCTTAAAACAATTTACTTCTCTCAGTATAGGTTAATTTAAAGGTGAGGTTTTATGATACTTTCTGTTGCTGAAGCTGCTGTGTGCCATATTAATAACTGGCACGCTCTTTTCTTGACTCTTAAGGAGCTTAGTAATACTTACTGGGGGAAAAAGTTATATTTTTGAATGTTTTTCATAAATGGACTAGCTAGAAAAAGATATTGTTGTTTGTATTTTGTTAGAGTAAGTGAAGTGTTGAGACTTATTCTAGTTTATTGCTAGTAGAAGCAATATATTTGATTTTAGGAAATTGTCCCACAGAGCTTTTAAGACATTTTTATTTATTAAAGTTTTGAAAAGTTATTTCATAGCCTTCAGTCTACTGGAAGTAGATTCTAATTGAGGAGAGTTTCTTAGATTAGACAGTTGCTAGGTCTGTCCTCTGCTCCCTGTTTCTGATCTCTTAGTTTGTACCGTACAATAGTCTCCTGTTTTTCCAAGTTAGGAAGTTAGGAGCCTTTTCTGTCCATCCTATGGGGTCCCTTTCGCTGTATTTTCGTTTCCTCTTCCCTTTGCCCGAATGCTGCCTGAAAGCCTGCTCTCCGCTTTCGATCTCAACTTCCTGCTTGTCTGTGATCCTGTAGCGCCTGCACCCACTGTTCACCCACTAAGGGCACAGAGCCCCCCTGTTCCACAGTGTTGAGTTTCGTAAGCCTTCTCTCTTTCCAGGATAACGTCCTCGCTGGGTGCTGCTCTTACTCTTGAAGTTTTATTTCAGTCTATTTAAGACCCTGGGGTTTTCTTTCATTTCTGTTTACATAATTATTTCTCTCCTAGCATCCAAATTTTATGTATTTATTTGTTTGTTTATTTATATTTTTGGTTTTTTGAGATAGGGTTTCTTTGGCTGTCCTGGAACTCTCTCTGTAGACCAGGCTGGCCTCAAACTCACAGAGATCCACCTGCCTCTGCTTGCTGAGTGCTGGGATTAAAGGCGTGTACTGCTACTGCCTGGCTAGCATCCATTTTTCAATCCCTGTTTCCATCATAGTGAATGTTGTTTGGAGTTTTTCCATCCTTTTGATTTTTTTTTTTTTTGAGTTTTGTTTTACTGTAAAATTGATCATAATACAAAAGTGTATAATTATGTAAGAATAATTGCTGGGCATGGCGTTGCATGGCTTCGGGAGGCAGAGGCAGGAGGGTTGCTATGAGTTCCAGTCCCTGCCTCAAGAATAAGAATAACACTAGAGCAAGCCCTTGGGTAGCTGGCACCTAGGTTAGAATTAGATTCCTTCTCACCAGCTCCACATGTTTAAATGCTGATGGCTCCAAGTGTGTGTGTCCCAGAGTTCAGCTGCCCGAGGATTATCTCTTTCTGCTAGTACCATTTTCTGACTGTGTGTATGTGGAGTGTGTGTGTGTCCGGTAGTTATATATCTCAGAATTTGCCATTAAGCTGTTTTTTTCTTCAGGTGTCTCCGATCTTACCACTGACATGATCATCATCATCCACTTAGATCTCATATGCTAGGCTTTTGAGCTTCTTCACTTTCTCTCTGCGTGCTGACTTCTCGTCAGCAGTGTTTCCATTTGTCTGTGTTCTTCATGGTCAAAAGCTGCTGTATTTTACAAGTTAGCATTCTTCATTTCTGTTTCATTTATCTGATCAAACACTCATTCAGCATGGAACTCTTTACTGATGTGGGAAAGGTCCATATTCTACTCAGTTATGTATCTCACTTAAGAACACTTCATACTTAGAAAGTATTGGCCATTTTAATAAGGTGCATTTTACTGTTCAAAATAATAAGGTGAAATATTTGTGTAATTGTATGCATACAGTTAGGATTCCAAATGAACACACATTTTTATGTGGGTAAATGTGCGTTAGCATGAGCATAAAAGTATTTTCAGCTGAACTACAGAAAAGAGTAATGCTCTGTTTGATGGAATAATTTTCTACCTTCATTTTCTTTCTCTTTAGGAAAGGCTAGTAGAAAAAACCAGAAATGGCGAGGACCAGATGAAAACATCAGGGCAAATCTTCGTCAGTATGGCTTAGAGAAGTTTTACCTTGATGTCTTGGTTTCAGATGCCTCTAAGCCTTCCTGGAGGAAGGGAACATATTTTGATGCAATCATCACAGATCGTGAGTTTATTTTTATACAAAGTAGGAAAGGGGTTGGTTTTCTGAAACTGGTATATTTTAAGTACAAAATATATCAACACATGTAAGAAGTGCCCACATGTACTAGGGTTCTTCCCACTTCTTCAAAAACAATACAAAAAATTATGACTAGATAGCAGGTTGTTAATTGAATTACTTAAGGGTTTCATTTTAGTAAATACATTTATTTCCTGTCTGTATTTATAGCTGTATATAACTTGCCGTCCATTTTCTCTTCCACTTACCTTTTGAGGCATGTATTTTTATATTGACTGTGACTGGTCATACAGCACCTAGAGGTAGTGTTATTTGTGGTTCCTGTGTCAGCCTCAGGGGGTTCAGCAATCTCACATTCTTCCAAGGTGAGCCTCTGTAGCACCTGTTTTCACTGGCATCTTCTTTCTGTACGTAGAAAGATTTGGGGTTGTGTTAACCACTGGGTTGTGCCCCGACTCGCTCCAGAACACTACATGAAAACTTAGGTTCTGTGCTCCTGAATCATGAGTATTTGATGTGACCTATCGAAACAGATGTGCCTTTTCCATAGGGTTGCTAATAATCTTTGTAATAATTTTTGTAATTAAAAATCTTGGTAATAATTGGTAAATAGTGCAAAGTTAAGACCTTTTGTCTCAGCCATTTTTTTGTTCTTTGACTAGAGGATTTCAAATCTAACGAGAAAGTTCTTAGGCACTAAGATGTCCTTGTGAATATGCATTATGACAATTTGGACCTTTTATTATTCACTGTTTGGTCTTCCAGTATGGCATTTTTCCTTCTATGCTTCAGTGTGGATTTTCTGAGAACAAAGATACTTAGCCGCAGTGTAGCAATCAATTTTAATAAATTGACATATATGTATTTTAATCTACAGTTTGTTAACGAGTTTTGTCAGTTGGGCCATGTATATTATGAACTGTTGTTTTCCTTGAATGCAGGACCCACTTCAGAGTCCGGCATGGCAGTTAGTAATTTGGGGCCTCCATTACTTATTGGGTCTTTATACTGTGGACGTTTTTGAAGACATGGTTTCCCGTCCCTGAGCATTTTATGTTAAATGTTTTTGGGTGGAATAATGTATGGGTGAGGTTGTTTTCTTCTGTGGATGTCACATTTGCTTGCACACAATGTGTATCTGTCCCTCACTGGCGACTGGTTGACTTGACTCTCCTGCTCTTTTCATTCCTGCCTAGCTCCATATGGCATCAGAGAATCTACAAGAAGGTCAGGTTCACAGAAGCAAATACCAAAGGGAATAGAAAAATGGTGAGTGAAATTTAAATGTAACGAGTTATTACTTTGAAGAACTTGTTGATTTTTTTTTTTTATAATTACTGTGAGCAATCTTAAACTTTTTACTGATTTTGTAATGTTTGTTCTTTGTTAGTCCAGAAAGCCACGTTCCTGTCTCCTTGAGTTATCACCTGAGTGACATGTTTTTTGACCTATTAAACTTTGCAGCTGAGACCCTTGTACTAGGTGGAAGACTAGTCTATTGGTTACCAGTATATACACCAGAGTACGTAGTCTTTATTTTTAATGCTGTTTCTACTGTATTTGCATGTTTTAAGCATCTTTGTTTCCTCATCTCTAACTTTGCTCATAATTTTATATTTTCTGTTTATCAGTAGCCTTGGTTTACTTATATACTAGTAAAAAATAATCCCCTTCCTCTGATTAGTTGGATTTTTTTGAATTTTTAAAATAAGGTTGGCAGACGACAGCCTTTGGCCAGATATGCTTTTCATACTGTTTTTATAAGATGGTTGAGCATAACTACCTTTTATATTTTTAAAAGTAATGGTTAGAAAACTCCCAAAAGACTATGTAACAGAAAATCTGGGCATGATAATGCATGTTTGTTATCTCAGAACTTGGAAGGTATAGATAGGAGGTCAGAATTCGGGGTCAAACTCGGCTACCTTCTGAATTTGAGGTTAGTCTGGGCTATATAATGTTTCAAAAAAAAAAAAAAAGTTGAAAGAAGTACATGTACCCACAAAATCTAAAATCTCTGCATTCTGTTTTATGTTGAACATGATTGGCTTTGTTACTCAGTAACTGGTATAACTGCTGCATAGAGCTGTGTACATCAATGATAGAAGACAAGGTGCTTGAATAAGATGTGGTATTAGAGGGGCCTAGAGAGAGGTTCAGTGGGTAAAAGACTGTGCCATCAAGCCTGATGATTTGAGTTCAATCATTGGGACCTACATGGTAGAAGGAGAGAATTAACTCCCATGAGTTATCCTCTGACACACACTTTTTTTAAAAAAGAATGGAATCTTAAGTTTGAAAGACAGTATTAAGATTATGGTTTAGTTATTTCTAATCTGCCATAGAAATCTTTTTAAAAAAATATTATAATACCTGTCTTTGCTGTATATACTTGGTCAGAAGCAGTTGAGGACACTGGTAGCAATGGTGGGTTAGGTGCCTCAGGATTTGGAAGATATGTAGCTTTTTGTTTATTTTATAAACATTGAATTTGAAGTGACTTTGGCCTAGCTTTAGTTATGCATTTGTTTATCAACTGATAAGTACATGTATCCAGATTACTTAACACCGGCTTTATGTTTTCTTAGAGGGCTAGAGTACTTGTTACTCCTACAGAATACCCAGGTTCAAGTCTCAGCCAGCACTGCACATAGGTGGCATTGTATACAAACCCCACTACTACACTGTTGTGGTGGAAAATGATAAACTATTCGTCATTTTTATGCATTTGTAGATTTGCATCCTACAAGAGTCTTTTACTTATTTATATTTAGTGGTATGGAATCATGGATTACTGTGTTCATCTTACTAGATTATTATATACTCTTACGACTAGGCATTATACTAGACTCTTATAGTCCATTTCTCATATGCAATCAGTATCAGTGACAAAAGCCTGTTGTGTGGGGATCTTAGGGTCAACAGTCATAGGGAAGCATCCCATTGCTGGTACTGGGATTTTGCTCAGTGACCTTAGGGCTTCCAGGTGTGCCTTTTCTACTCATACCAGATGCCTTTGTTCAGACTCATTAGCCATTGTTTTATGTTTATAGGCACAGACTGTTGTAGGATTTTCTTAGTCACTCATTAGATATCACTTATGCCTTGTCTAGCTATAAAACACCCATGAATATCATTGCAGATCTGAGCCCTGCACCCTGTCCCAATTATTTCCCATCCTTGCTCCTATGGGTGTACTTTCATGTCTTTCAGATGCCTCTTTAGATCTGTAAAACACTCAGGTTAGCACTATATAATGAGACCTTTTTTCATAGTGTGGACAGGATCCCTGAGGGCCCGTTGCAGTCCATTCCAAGCACATGCCTACTAGGATCAATATACAATAGCTAAAAGGTTACTAAAAAATAGTCCAGCACAGCACAGAAAGGCCTCATTACTTGTAGCAGTTCTTTGCTCAGAAGAACAGTGTTCACAAAGAGAACATGGATGGATGGATGGGGAACATTCCCATAAGATCTTTAAAATCTATAATCATTCTTTGTGAGCTATTCCAATTCCTCCCTTTGGAGTATTGTTTTTTTGTTTGTTTGTTTGTTTGTTTTTTTTTAATTTTTCAAGACAGGGTTTCTCTGTGTAGTTTTGGAGCTGTCCTGGAGCTTGCTCTGTAGACCAGGCTGGCCTCGAACTCACAGAAGGCCTGGCTCTGCCTCCCAAGTGCTGGGTTTAAAGGCGTGTGCCACCACTGCCCTGGAGTATTGCTTTTAATGTACATCCTGTCCCCCCTGCCCCCAGGGGGAAAAAAAAAGATGAATTGACTTGTGCTTATCACCTGGCCTGGGACTCAGGGGAGCCAGGGTGTCTTCTCCTAGGGTTGGACTGGTTCTGGGCTTGTGCTGCTACCTTCTGCTGCCTCTCCATGGACCACACTTGGCTGCTGGAAGGATCCAAGGCTGGCTGAACAATCTCTATCCCTAGGAAAATTGCCTACTCTTAGGACATGCTCAATCCTTTTCACTTACACCACACCATCATTGATGTCTATTGCTCTCAGTGCTTTTGGGGTCCAACAGCAAACAGTATGTACCTGCCCCCGTCATCCATCTAAGCCAATAGTCTGCCGTTCAGCATAGGACCTCAGTTGCATTGTCTTCTTCTGCAGGCTTTCTTGTCTACCATGGTGGGGGAGAGGCTGTGATGTTTCCCATCCCACAGGATCTGCTTTGAGTAGCAATTGTCATAGTGGGAATCACTGGTATTTCACTGTTATAAACTCCTTTGGTAAACTGCTGTTCAGACTTTAGGGACTTAGAAAAATTATAAGCACATTTGACTTTCTGTTAGTTTTTCCCCTGGGAACCCCAGCTCAACACAAATACTGCCATATTTGCTTTTGACCTGGAAAGAACCTGTCATCTGCTGTTTTTCCTAATCCATCTTGACTGGTGTAGCACTTATGACAGGCTAAGTCACTAAGACCCCTCAGAGTCTCCTACATCATAAAGATCAGATATACTGTGGGGTTCAGCAAAGCCACACACAGTCCAGCACCTCTGCTGGATTGACTAATGTCTTCCGTTCCAGTGGATACATTAGTCGGGTGAACTGTGTATCCAGTGGATACACTTGTCGGGTGAACTGAGCATGACACAGTACTTCTCTCACTCCCAGCGCTCTTACCATGTCCATCTCATTGCCACTGTCACTGTTTGATTCTTCCCACGGGTTCCAAGGTTTGGATCCCAGGAGACACTGTTTAGCATTGGTGTGACATGTGCTCTCCGGTCTGACCCTTCCCACTCAGCTGTAAGAAACAGTGAGGCGGTGCCTCCAGTTCATTTTCTTCATCCAGTGTACCAGCCAAATGGGGGGCAACATGAAAGATGCCAGCCATCTGCCCGTAGCCCGTTATAATGCCCCCTTTCTGGAAGACAGCCAAGCCGTGGTTAGCGGTCTTACCAGCAGCAGAGACAGTGCAGCGTCTCCCGTACTGAGCTTTGGATCTGTCGCGTTCCTTTTCCGAAAGTCCCGATCTAACACCCTCAGAACGAAGAAGTGATCTCGGTGAGGGAGTATTACCCGGACTGACCTGAGGCCTCTTGTAGGTCGATATGTGGACTCTTCTTTCCGAGGACATGAGCAAATGTCTCTTTGTCCCAAACATGGTCCCAGCAGAGCATAGGAACGTTCCATGTTTTCAAAAGTCTATCTTGGTAAAAACAATGATTTTAGTTAGGGTTATTTATGGAAATTTAGGCAACTTATGTACCACTACACCACTGAATTAAAAACATCTCCCACAGCAGCTGTTAATTGTCTATATATCCTTGGGGTGGGGCCTCCTAAGCCCTCTACTAACCATTGCCTGTGAGTCTTGGGGAGATAAGGGGCCCTGTAAGCCCCTCCCTCTGTGACAGAAGGTTTATTGGTCCAGTCTTGTGCCAGCTGCTGACAGGTGAAGAGGCCATGGCCCATTGTGCCCACAGGACAGTGTTTCCTAATGTGAGAGTCACAGCCTCTGTGATTTCTAAAGGGCAGTAGGCATGTGCCATGCTGAGGACAGCTTTCACAGCATTTCACTTAAGTAAAATTTGAGGATTTAAGCTGACTGTATTTCTGAAGACCTTAAAAAGCAGCCACAGCATATTTCTTCAGTGACTTTTGTATTCTACTAATTTAAACAAGGAAAAATGTCCAAATACTTATGACTACAGGGATGTAGACAAAGAGCTAGGTATGAAGGCATCTGAGGCAGGAGGATCTCAAGTTCAAAGCCAGCTTGGGCTACATTGTGAGTTTTAAGTCATGCTCTGGGATACCTGGGTGTAAACTGTATCAATTCTTTCTCTTTTTTTTTTTTTTCTAATTGAAAAAAATATTTAGACAATATATCCAGATTACTGTTTTCCCTTCCCGAACTCCTCCCAGGTCTTCCAGATCTTCCCCAGTCCCCCATCCCTACAACTCCGTACTCTTTCTTTCTCTCTTTGGAAAACAAACACAAACAAACCATCATTTAAAAAACAAGAAAGAAAAAAAAACCCACAGGAAACACACACAAAGTCCACAAAACACAAAATTGGAAACCATAGTATACATATAAAGGGCCAGTAAGAAAAAACTGCTCACACAAAGCTGAAAATGTGGTATATTTACGCAGCAGAATATTATTCAGCTGTTAAACAAAATTTTGAAATTGGCAAGTAAATGGATGGAGCTAGAAAATGTTTTCTGAGTGAGGTAACCCAAACCCCAAAAGATAAATAGTTCATGTTTTCTCTTATATGTGGATGTTAGGTTTTGAGCATTTGACAGGCACACTGCAAACTGTATAACCACAGAGTTAGGTATAGAGTAAGAGCCTAGGGCACTGGTTCTCAACCTGTGGGGAATCGAACGGCCCTTTCACGGGAGTCGCCTAAGAGCATTGGAAAACACAGATATTTATATTGTAGTTCATAACAGTAGCAAAATTCCGGTTATAAAGTAGCAATGAAAATAAGTTTATGGTTGGGGATCACCACAGCACGAGGAACTGTATTAAAGGGTGCAGCTTTAGAAGGTGGAGAACCCCTGGGCTAGAGGGGAAGGTATGGGTTGGGGGGTGGGGGGGGCATCTCTCACGGAGGGGAAACGATATACAGACAGGGAGGTGGGATTGGAGCAGGAGGACTAAATGGGGAGGGGTTGGAGGAAAGGAGGCAAGGGAGGGAACACAGGGAGGGCCACCTAACCCTGAGGGCCGTCTGAGGGGACATAGGAAACCTACTACTGAAGAAGCTTATATTGTTTGCATACATAGAAGGAGTCTAAATAGTCCCCAAGTAACAGGGAGACTGTACCCCGACTAGACGTCTTTTGCCATCAAGTGAAGCCTCCAGTGCCGGGAATAGGATACATCTAGTTGTTCATTTGCTTTTGTCGTAGACATTTCACTGAGGCACAGATTTCTTCCAGCTGTGTGGCTAGCACAAGTGGGAAGAGTTCTATCACGTTTACTGTCCTTACTGATTTGTACCTGAGTTATTTCCAGAGCCTCTGATGCTCAGGACTCAATCTTATTGTCTCTTTACTACACTCTGATATTTGTGGGTTTAGTATTTGTCAACTTCCACTGCCTGAAAATGACACTGAACACGTTTGGTCTGTCATCCGAAGCAGAGATGTGTTTGATGTCCTCAGACCTGCAAAGCTCCTGAGCGAGTGCGCTTGTTTGCTCAGGTTCCACACATCCTAGAGCTTTGTTATCCACTTTCATTTTGCCAGCTAACTCTGAAACTGGCTAGAAGCTTCCATTGTGAAAAGACAAAAATCCAGCTGCTCCTCTTAGCGATGTCTGTGATGGCAGGGCCAGCACGATGATTCAGTGGATTAGCGAGCTTGCTGAACAGGCCTGGTTTTACCCCCAGAATCCATGGGGTAGGAGAAAACTCCTGAAGGTGTGCTCTGAGCTCCACAGGTGTGTTGTGTTACTTCCATGCACACACTCACTAAATAAAGTAATAATAAGAATATGATGACATACAGATATCAAAACTTTATATTATACCCCATAACTGTGTTATAATTATCAACTAAAATAAGGTACGGGAGCTGGAGACATGGCTTAGCAGTGCGGAGTGCATGCTGTTCTCCAAGAGGCCCTGAGGTCAGTTCCCAGAACCTCTACTGGGCTGCGCTCATCACTGGCTTGTCACTGCAGCCCTGGGCCTTCGTGTGGCATCCTGGGAAACCCACACGTAGGTGACACACATACACGCACAGACACATATGTGTACTCTCACAAACCTTAGTAAATGATGGCCAGGAAACACAATAACACGTCCCAAATGAAGATTTTGGGAAGTTTATGGTGGTTCATATTAATGAAGAGAACGTGTTTTTTTACTTTATCTAGGAAACAGGAAAGAATGATTCCTTAAACAGTTCCGAATGTCCAGTAAATTCAGTTTGTTTTTCAAGTGGCAGGTGAGATTGATAACATTTAGAAAGAAAATAAAACATGAAATTTTACAAGGAATTGAGTGACAATGACAATTGGTTCATGAAAAAGCTGGGGGCTTATGTATACAACTATTTCGTTTTTTTAAAAAAGTTGGAATGTAATTTGTATTCGTGTAATTCCCACTCGACATTTTTCTCTCCTGCGGTTGAGTATTTCCACAAAGTTGTGCAATTACCCCCACTATAAACGACTGCCCCTACTGTCGACATTTTCATTGTTCCCCGAAGAAACCCACTGTGAACCACCCCTCCTGCCTTTGGTGACCACTGGTCTAAGTCTGTGGGGATTTGCCGATTTGAGCTGATTTCAGTTTTAAATCGATAACAAATCATAGGGTAATAGTAATAAAAACAGAATCAGGTACTGTTTTAATTGTGTAGGCAAAGTACAGATTTAACCGTTTGCAAACAGTCTACTACTGATATGAAACACACTATTAATATATACCAAAGATGTTTCCAAGCTGCTATTTTAATTTTTCAGTGCAGTATAGCAAGTCACAATTTCTATTGTATTGGGTATGTTGAGTAATCTAGAAATGATTTAAAGAATACAGGAGATTTTTGGAGTTATGGCATATATCTCCTGGTTTGAATGACTCCTTGGATTATAGTATGGGAAGGGAGGTGTCCTACAACCAGTCAAAGATACAGAGGGGGACTGTAAGAGGCTAGTGATCAGTAATGTTGGTAGGCCAAAGAATGTTCCTTTATGGTTTAAAAAAAAATGTTTACGTGCTTTTAAAACAAATGCTATGGTTTGTGCCTACCAGGCCCCACTCAAAAAAGAAAGCTAGCTACTGGCAACTTTGTTTAAGCAATATTAGCATTCATGTCATAAATATTACTTAAAATTATTTTTTAAATTTGGATTTGATTTTTTTGTTTTGTAGTTATACAAGAGGCATAAGTATAAAGAGTTTGTATTTGTGCATGTTTAAGTGACATTTTAAGTGTTTAAGTGTTTAAGTGTCAGTGGAGGTTTTTAAACTGCTTTTAAAAGTTAACATTTCTACATGGAAGGACTGGAGTATGAGACCAGCTTGAGCTACGTAGTGAGAAATAGGCTCCTCCCATACAAAACAAGTGTACATTCTTCAGTATGACAGGCACTGTTTTAGACATCCATGGATTTTGCTGTATATAAGCTTAATTTCAAAGTTTCATTTTCTTTGAAATTTTGAAATTTTGAAATTTCGTCTCAGTCATGATGTGAAACTTATTTCCTCATAACATGAATATTTTCTGTGGAAATTCCAAATTTGATATGGACTTGTTTTATTAAGAAGTACATTATTTCTCACTGTAGAGCAAGTATTAAAGACTTACTAGGTGAGGTAAAACTGAAATGGTCACAAGTTTCCTAAGGAAGAGCAAAGAAAGACTTCAAGAGAATTCCTTCCCCTGATAGTGGACTCAAGTGCAGCATGAATATTGCTTGGTGAGTGAGTGAGTGGTGAAGGTTTGGAGCATGTGATTGAGGCATTGAGGGGGAGATAGTTGAAGGTCAGAGAGACATGAAGAGTCCCCAAGAGTGGTGGTCAGGGTGATGGTGACATGTTAGAACAGCTAGCTGGGTTCAAGGTTCTTAGTCAGTACCTCTCCCGTTTTGAGGCCGAGGTTTAAGATCACCCATGTAAACAAATGTGTGCAGAGACTAGAGAAGGACACAAAGGTCTGCAGAGGAAACTAAAGCCTGCAGCCAGTGTTCTGCAGGTACCCACACGTAGTGGGGCCCTTCCTGCTTCTCTTCTTCACTCTGCACCGTCAGGGTTCCTCCATCTCTAGTTTCCTCTGCTAGGCTCTTAACTAGTGTGTTCACTGGCCTGCTTTCTAGGTCTCAGTCATCTCTGTTCATGTAGCACCACTCAGTGTCAGCCTCAGTGTTACTTTCTAGTGAATGTGACCTAGGGACTAACACAGCCTCGAGTGTCTATTTGTAGTTATTTGAATTATTTTATAAATAACTTTAGCCTTATTTTCATATTTAATGGAGGTCTCAAGATGTCATTAACATTTTTTTAGAGGTGCTTCTTTTCACAGTGTAAAGTATATGCATGCTGCTGTAGACTTCATAGAACTCTCCAGATGATCACCCCTCCTGACTGTCGGGGTTGCTGTGGAGTGTACTTCTGTCTCGTCTGCTTTTGTGGACCCCTTAGGGTGTAATCATCATCTTGTAGTTCTGTGGTTTGTTTGGTATTCTTCATTAAAACATATGGTAGACTCTCCCCTCTTCCCTCCCTTCTTCCTTCATCTGTTTCCCTCCACCCGTTTCTCGCTGTCTGTCCTTCTGCCCTTCCCTTCAAGGGGTAAAATATTGAACTACATCTTTGGTACCGGCACTTGTAATGGATTGCATGGGCGCCGCACTTGACTTCATGGTGCTGGGTGACTGCTGCCCATCTGCCCATGTGATCGCTCCTGATGGTCAGTTTTCTGTCTGTCTTCAGGTACACTGAAGAGATGGTGCCCTGGCACCCTTGCCTGAAGCTTATTAGCAACTGTGAGCAGAAGCTTTCCAGTCACACGGCAAGGCGCTTGATCACAATGGAAAAGGTCAAAGACTTTGAGGTATGCTGCCTATGTGTTTTTGTTTGTTTGTTTGTTTGTTTGTTTTGGGGTTTTTTTGGTGTAAATTCTGGGAGAATCAAAACTTGACCTTTCTAGATAGTTTTCCTGGAGTAGGCTTTGGAAACGTCAGTCTTGATTTTGCCAGTCTAGGTGAGTTTAGGAAGAAGCAGGAGTTGAAGGAATTTGTGGCCTCTGGCTGTGGTAGGAGTGGAGAGAGGGGTTTACTAGAAGAGTAAATGAAACTCACCGACGCCCCGGGCTTCATTAATGTCCGGTTACAGAAGCGGAGCTTCCCGACTGCAGACTCGAATGTTTGTATTTATCTACTAAGAGTGTGTGTGTGTGCCGGGCGGTGGTGGCTCACACCTTTAATCCTAGCACGCGGGAGGCAGAGGCAGGCGGATCTCTGTGAGTTCGAGGCCAGCCTGGTCTACAGAGTGAGTTCCAGGAAAGGCGCAAAGCTACACAGAGAAACCCTGTCTCGAAAAACCAAAAAAAAAAAAAAAAAAAAAGAGTGTGTGTGTGTGCGTGCACACATGTGCTGTGGTGCATATGTAGACGTCACAGGACACCTGAGGGGGCTGGTCTCTCCCACCATGTTGATTCCAGAGAGTGAACTCAGTCATCAGGCTTGGTGGCAAGCACCTTTCCCCGATGAGCCACCTCAGCAGCCGAACTGCAAGTTTAATGACAATGATTCTCTATGTAAGGAAGCAAGGAAATTTTTCTCGTCTGTTAGAGTACATGTCAGCAATCATATTCTCTCTCTCTCTCTCTCTCTCTCTCTCTCTCTCTCTCTCTCACACACACACACACACACACACACACACTATTTAAGTTTGAGAAAGAAAAGCTTTAATAACATTTGTTACTTTGTATCCAGATTAGAAGTGATATGAGAGTACCTCATTTAATGAAACTTCAGTAACATGATGGAATGTCCTTTGTGCTGTCCTTCTCTGGACTGACAGGCTCTCCCAGATGCACTGGCTGTTTGGACAAGCCATGTCTTTACAGGGCAAGCAGAACAGGGTAGCTGTGTCTGACTGTTTTGTAAGGCCATCTCCACTCTGCATTTATTGATTATCATCTAATTTATACTTTGTAGTCTTTGGCACTGGTGATTTATGCACTGCCTTTTGTGTCTGTCACTTTGCATCTTTCATCCCTTTCCCATTTGCTATCTCTCTTTAATTTAGATCCTTATTGCCACATAATTAGTTTACCCTGACAGATCCTAATCTTTCTCCATATCTTGTTCATATCTATGAAATAGATTTCCCTAAAATACTGCATTTATGTTTCCTTATGCAAGATTTTTTAGTTAATCATTTTTATTACTAGATAATATTTAGAAAATTTTCAGCATGGTATAAATTATCCTCAGTAATTAGACTCCAACATCAAGACTGTTCAGGAAACTAAGCTATTTATTTATCTAGATAAGTAGTTGGTGGTTAGCCACTAGATGTGTGGGTATTTCTGTGCTTGGGTATACAGATGTATGTGGTATGATGAGAATGCATGGTAGTAGTTTAAGAAAAACAATAGCCACCAGTTCATATTCCAGCCTCATCTCTACCATTCCTATGCAGACAATAGATATCTTTGGAATGGACACAGTTTTCCAGTGTGCTTCTCAAGTTTATCTATGTACTTACATTTAAAAAGGGACATCAATACTAAACCCTTATTTTATAGTAACAGCTTGTCTTTCTTCAAATGATATTACACATTTTGTACTGGATAGTTTGCCGCATTAGAGTTCCTTGTGGAAATCAAATCCTGTCCCACGTATGATGATTGACCATTAGTTGTGTAGAACATTGCAGATTCAGAAGTTCTCAGGAGTAGTTTCCATATTTATTGGCCCAGTGACAACCTTCAAAATTGTCAGTTTTGAATCCAGCAGAAGCCCTGTGACCTTACTGTCCACTGCAGGGGATGAATCCGTACTGGCCACTCCTCCTCAAAACCCACTGTCTGATGATGGTGATGTGTTGAAGACTGATTCCATGTACAGCTAAACTTTCTGTTTCCCCAGGGTTACTTGTACTGTTTTCAGGACTCTTTATCCCAGGTGAAAAGCGTATGATAATTATGCCATCTACCTAAATACCCGTTAGACGAGTGAAACATGAGTGTAAGAATGGAGTTAATATTTCTATAACAAAGAACACGAGTGCTTTAGAAGACAAATAAAGTCTGCTGCTCAGACAGATTTGAGAACTTAGCTCTGTGGAAAAGAATACTTGCTGCAGAGTCTGATGACCTGAGTTTGATTCCTAGAACCCATATGGAAGAAGAGAACCAACTTTCACAAGATGTCCTCTGATTTGTGACACACGCACCCACTCCCAATGAAATAAGTAAATGAATGTGGCTTTTAAAAAAATATATGTAAAGGAAGACTTAAGTTGGGAATAGAAGAATGATCACAGTTCAAGTTTCTGGACTCAGGTTGCTTTGTAAGACACGAAGTTCTTGGTTTACTTGATGCAAGACAGAACGGGGACTCTATGGTGTGAATCCATAAAGGCTGGCGAATCATTGTATACATCAGTACTTATAAGCAAAGAGGGGTGTTTTAGATTACAGAGAGTTCTCCCATTTTCGGAAGGGGAGAGTGCAAAGGTTGGCTTCTAGAAGGTGGGACTGCTCTCCTGGCATCTTGGAGTCTACCTGGTAGTTGTGCATCATACAGCCTTTGTTCTTCAGCATGCCTGTGCTGTCTCTTCCTCTGTTCACAAAGATACCAGTTACATCTTTTACTCTTAATTACTGCCTCAAAGGCCCTGTCTCTAAATACAGTTAGCTTTTAAAGTAGGGCTTATTTAAGTGTGGGGGGAGGAAGTTAGTCCCTAACGCTAACCATTATCAGTTTACTAGGGCATCCTAGGCTGGTGGTTGTTAGAGCCGTTCCCCTTGTCCAGCCATGCTGACTTATGTATAAGTACGTTTCCCTTTTGCTATGTTACGGGAAGTGAGGTGTTGGATCATTCAATAGTAGTTTTACAACTTCTACAAATTATAGCATTTAATATAATTGTGAGTTAGTAGTGATAATAGTAGCAGATGTGTTATGTGCCAGGACAGTAGAGGTAGTTATACAAAACAGCAATGTTACCTGTAGATGTTATAGTTTTAGTTCTTGTTAGCAAAAAGCTAAGTGTATGACATTAGCTTCCTTCGTGACATTGCCTACATAAATAGCAGTTCTACATAAACTGTGTTCCAAAGAATTACCCAGATATGGAGAAGGTTCTTACCGTTTCTATTTTTACGGAAATTGAAACAAACAATAAACTAAGACCCTGTGTGAGCTAATTTCATATAGGCTTTCTCCCGAGTTGAGTTTAAGAAAGTCTGTTTTTCTTCCAAATTTATAATTCTGTAAGCAAATTTATTTCAAAGTCAAAGGAAAATGGGCTTTTGAGCGTTCTTACTGTATATTAAAATGATAAGTAAGCTCGCTCTCCTTTGGTGTTTTCAACCTTTAAAAACAGGGCTGCTTCTGGCTTGGCTTCCTGTTTTCATTTTACTTTTGTTCTTGTTTGAAACAGGTGCGTGCGTGCGTGTGTGCGTGTGTGCGTGTGTGTTGAGACAATGTCTCGCTGTATAGTCCCGCGGAGTCTGGCCTTTGATTCAGAGGCGTGCCTGCGTCTGTCCCGTGTTGTCCCACCACGCCTGGCTGAAACTGATTTTTTTTCTTTTTTTAATAAGGAAAGGCCTCCTCCTAATGGTCAGATTAGTGTGGGCTCACATTAGTAAGTCCTAACTAGTGTGGGATTACCTGTGAATGTCTTGTAATGTGATCCTCTGTCCTGTTTGTCTTTAATTCACTGCTTCACTTCTGCCTTCCGTTTCCTGCTGAGGAGTGTCTGCAGCTACAGCAGGATCATCGCAGCCCTTCCTAACACAGGCGGACGCAGAATTGTCAAACAGTTCTCACATGTCTGACAGATTGTTCTCAGACTTGTTCAGTGCTCTTGGCTTTGGCAGTGGATGAAGATTCATTTTAGATTTTTGTGCTTCCATGTACTTTTGTATTATGACCTTTGCTTTTGACTTGTCTGTTGTTAGGTCTGACTTCAGTTTAAAGTTAGGCTTACTTGAGACATTGTTAAAGTGTTCTCCTACCGTTTAAAATATACAAATAAGTCATAAGAACTATCGAGTGAATATGGATATTTGTATCTTTTACATCATTGGCTATAGTTTTGGACTTGTTTATTTTGTGTGAGTAGCGAAGAAGCTCTTGATAACTCTGTCAGTGTTATGAAGATGCCTGATAAAAAGATCTGGGTTTTGTTTTTGCTATCCTTCGTTGAAATAGTCTAGAGACTAAATGAATTAAGTGCCGTGTTTTCTCAGTGCTTGTTTACAAATGCTCTTATCCATCTGAGTTTATGTCGCCATTTCAGAGATGAAGAGCCTTCCTCTAGTCCCCTGATGACCAAGTGGTGAACAGCAGAGTTGAAAACAAAACTTGTCTTTGTCCTTGAAATTTGACTCCTTTCCTACATCACACTGTCTTCTACCTGGATATAGTCCCCCTTTAGAGTGGGTTGAGATACAAGGTCTGGGTATGCTGCTTAGTGACAGGCTGCTTGCCTAGCAGATGCCAGACCTGAGGGTCAGTTCCGACTTCCACAAAATGAATAGGCAGCAAGTGTTCTCAAGCACTGAATTCCTAGCCTCTTCTAAACACACTCTTAATTTCCCTGTGGTTTGTAGCCAGTATGCTCAGGGTGCCCTGACAGGGTACAATGCGTTTTGCTAGGGTTAATTTTCCTTTTCTTTTTTTTTTTTTTTTCTCGTTTTTCGAGACAGGGTTTCTCTGTGTAGCTTTGTGCCTTTCCTGGAGCTCACTTGGTAGCCCAGGCTGGCCTCGAACTCACAGAGATCCACCTGCCTCTGCCTCCCGAGTGCTGGGATTAAAGGCGTGCGCCACCAACGCCCGGCCTAATTTTCCTTTTCTTATTGACACATAGTTAATGGTACTGTGTATAGTTGTGAGAACTCTATGAAACATTTTTCTTAGGAAATTCATTGAATGAAAATATTTGATCTCCAAAAAATAAAAGAATTCTAGTCTTCAGAAATCTCTAGATTAGAAAAGATTGTATACAATGGTTATGCATTCAGTGCCAGCTACCCAAAAGCAGTGTCCTCTCAATAGCTTCTGTCAGAGCCTACTAGAACCAGATGGAATAATACCTAGAGTAGCTACTTAACAGATTTTTCTTCATCTTTTTTCTTTAAAAGATTTTTTTATTCATGTATGTATATGTGTATGCATGCATGCATGCATACATGCATGTGTGTGTGTGCATGCGCGTCTGTGTTTGTATGCCATGTATGTACTGGTGTCCATGAGGACCAGAAGAAGGCAGCGGACCCTTAGAGCTGGAGTTACAGGTAGTTGTGAGCCACCCAGTGTGAGTGCTGGGTACAGAACTCTAGTCCTCAGCAAGAAAATATGCTCTTTTAATCATGGAGCCACATCTCTCCAGAGTATTGAGGTTAAAACAACAACAAAAAACCCATGCAGTCCTGTTCTGACCTATGCAGGAGCCAGAGACTCACGTTCCTTTGAATTTGCCCCTAAGCAAAACAGTTTTGCCTGGGTTTGGTCTTTTTTTTTTTTTTATACACATATACATCTTACTAATTTTTCTTTTAATTGATTGTGGAAATATTAAAAAGTCACTCAGGATCAATATTGTTTCAGAATTAGAATTGAAAGTCTTTACTTGTATACAGGCACATGCCTTTGTATGTTATTCATCCTTTGCTCTTTAATAAGATAAAAAAATTCTTGTTCTAATTAAATATAAATTGCAGTATTTAATTGGTTGATGTTAAACTTTTATCTTGTGTGTTGGCTGTTTTAATATTTGACATTCAGTTTTGCATTTCCACATACACATGGAAAGCACTCATACTTCTGTATTATCATGCTAAGCATGAATGTCCACAGTGTTCATTTTATACTTAGGAAGAAATTATGTGCTGAGTGTTAAATGCCCAAAGTTCATTTATTAATGATCAGTCATTTTGAGACTCTAGATAAAATTTTAATATAATTTCCTATGAAATTAGGCAACTTAATATCTTGAAGATAGTTTTATAAGGAACTGAATAAATGTGAATACATAACTTAGGGATAAAGATTTCACCTTTACCATGTTCCCATTAAGGATAACACTGCAGATTTAATGGTATTAGATACCAGACTTTTGACCTGCTTGTCCTTGGTTTGGAAATGGCCTAGTGCTGTTTATAGTTGTATAACTCGAGCACAAGTGGTTTCTATGGCTACTGTCCAGTACCAGATGTAGAACAGTGGAAAGCTTTGATAAGGAGAGCAGGATTTTTAAACAAAAGCCGGACATGGGTAATTACCCTGAAGCTGAACTGAGGTCCATTATATTCAGTACTGCCATTCACATTTCATTTCACTTTTTGCTGCTTTTCTCTTCCATCTCTTTGCCTTCTTCCTCACACTTGATTAAGAATCTCTTCAGCACTTAACTCTTTTTCTCCAGCCCTGTAGTCTTTGCTGACAAAGTGAGATGAGCACTCCGAGTTTGGTGGCATTTACTGTGGTGATGGCACTGCTGGTTTTTGTTTATCCTGGAATAAGTTTTATAAGTCATCTGTATTCAAGGATTTGCCATGAAACTGCTGCTTTGTATAAACTCCTGCCACTTTGGGAATGTCAGTGACTTAATACTAGTGAGGTGGAAGAAGTTACTATCTCACTATCGGGAACTGTCACTTACTAAAAGACAGCGTAAACTGACCTGCAATTAAAATAGAAGCCATTTCTGTTAAGTGACTTTAGCATCCTGTAAGCTTTTCTCCTGGATAGGGAGCTCCCCGCAGTCTGTAGAACAAGCGGTGTATAAGTTAATTGTTGCCCTTACGTATCTAACTGATGATTCGGAGATTCTGTAAAATTAGCTCTTAGCAGTGAGACGCACCGTGAAGCAGAACGTTGTCTCTGGTTGGTGTGGGTCCTCAGTGGTGAGAGAGAAGACGCTTCAGAGTCAAGTAAGCAGGAGCCACGGAGGATAGGTGTCCAGTGTGGGGAGGAAGTTGAGGATGTTTGTACCCGATGACTGAGTTTTTGCTGAGAGAGTAAACATAATGTCAGTATTGGGTACAGTGAAATTCTGGAGCAGGTGCTATAAGAAGAGAGGAAGTCGTGCCACTGAATATATCTTCCGTTCATTAACCTTTCCTGTTTTTGTATGTTTTCTTTCCCAACTTGAATATATGCTCTCACACAGGAAGCCATTGCATTTTGCATCAACCCACATTCATGGGGCCTTATTTGTCAAGTATTGAGGTTAGGTAGACCAGGCTTAGTCCTTCTCCGTAAAGAGCCTGTCCTTAGTAGAAAGTCACCCAAAGGGTTCCAGCTTAAGGTGTTGGGGTTGTAGTGTTGTGTGAGAGGTGCTGCATGAATACAAAGCATTTGTCTGAGGAGGCCAGAGGTGTGGCCCCTGGGTAGGTAGGTGTCATGTTAACTAAGACAGGGTTGAGAAGGGCTGTGGGATGTGCCGGGCACTCTGATACTTCAGCTTCAGTGGAACGCTGGCTATCTGGGAGAGAAACATCTGGAGACGACCTGAAGAAGCCGAGCTGCCCACGGGAAAGGCCTAGTACTCCAGGTCCAGGTTTATCGTGTCAGTGGTGGCTAGCCTGCGAAGGATGTTCGCTGGTCACGTGGCAGAAGAGTATGTATGCTTCATGCAGGGTACCTTAGCTTCAGTACATAGGTAGGTCTGAGTTGTGGGATGACAAGCCGATGCTCTGAGGAGGCTCCAGACGTAACTGCGAAGATGAGCTGTGAACCCGCAGTGGTACTTGGAGTGCCTACTTGAGAGTAGGCAGACAGAGTGTGATTTGGTGATGATACTTGGTGGGAAGGCAGTGGAGTTAAGGAAGACTTCTGAGAAATCTAGATTGGGGTGATTTCCTGTGCATATTTATGTCTCCCTCTTTCTTCTTTCTCCTAAGAACCATACAGGGTAAGGTGGCACTTCCCTCATTTATTCTAAGTCTCCCAACTGCCCTCTCTACTTCTGCACAGTTTCATTCCACTTCATTTCCGCAACAGTGGCCAGAGTAGTTTTCAGAAAGGGAATAGATACGGAAGTCTAGTCTTCACAATTGTGTTGATGACTCTGAGAAGTTCGGGATAAAATTACAGAGTCTTACATAACATCGAGACGACCCTGATCGCTCCTGGCACCGTCTCTAGGTGCCATCGGTGCCACTTCATCCGCTGTACAAGAGGCCTTAACCTTCAGCCTCCTTTCAGGCTCCAAAATGGACTCACCTTTCTGTCTTCAGTCTCTGTGTTGATCCTGTCTGTTGGGTGTTTCCTCTCTGTGTGAGGAGGCTTACTTCTGTTCTGCAGCTCTGGGCTAAGTGCCCTTTCCTTACAGAAGGCAATCCTGTCCTTCCCTTTCACCTCTTTATATTCCATAGCTGCTGTTTCATCCCACCATTTAATACCAGTGTGTAAGTGTGTGTCTAGGGGTACGGCATTTTACGTCTTTCTCCTACCAGGGTCTGTGAACTCAGAGAACTCCATTCTTTCCCTCACCATAGGCGAGTGTATAGGGGACAAACAATAACTGTCCAGTGACTGTTTGGATCCTCTCATCTAAAATAAAAGTCACACTGAACAATATTTAAACCAGTTTAAGGAAGAGTAGGAACAGGTAATTAGAGCTAGCCAGAAGTTTCCAGTTTAAATAATAACAAACCAAGTTTTACCATTACTTTACTCTTTAAAAGTCACTGGGACACCATTTTAATCCCATAGTATCTTGTAGGCTTTACTTTCCATGTGAAATAACCAAAAAGCAGCTGAGCTGGGAAACCGAACACCTTTCCTTATTAGGGGGAGGTGACAGAGGAGAGTGACAGACTTCTGAGGGAAGGTGGTGATCAGGAAAACAGTTTACCTGGACGGGCGTCTCAGTGAAGACGCTTTAGTTCCTTTTCAGTCTAAACAGTGGGCTGCGTTTTTTGGGATACATTATTAAAAATACTTTCTTTATAGTCCAGAGTGTCCTTAGTTCCACTTGAAATGGCCGTTTCAAGTCTTACTGTAGGACATGCAGTTGTTTCTTTTCTGGATAATTTATTCTCCCTTAAATCCATCTACAAACTTTTAAGTGGCTGAAGCACTTTCCTTTTAATACCCTTTAAAGTCCTCCTAATGCTGCATTTTAGGTAGAGTTAAGTTGTACAAAATTTTAAATAGAATTCTCTAGGTGTAATGGTGCATGGCTATAATCCGGAGATTATTCTGGAGGCAAAGACAGGAAGATGGAGATTTCAAGAACAATCTGGGCTGTAAATAGTGACACTCTGCCTCAAAACTGAAAACAATACAACCCACATGATTAACCTGACCATAGGATACTTTGTGGACTTTTCATTTCTCATTCTACACAGTGACTTGCAGTTCTAGTTTTGCACACAGATGATGGTGCCACCTTAGACTCAGAAGTGCATGCCTATTTTCCCGTGTCTGCATCCTTTATGGATGAAATGATGTGCACAGATGATAATGCTGTGTAAGTAACAAGGTCGTCCTGGACATAGGAGAGCGGTGTGTTTGTAGGTGTTCTGAACAGTCAAGTCCTGCAGACAGCACCTGAAGCAGAGTGCTCCTGGTTGTCAGGGGTACAGTCTTCTCAGCCGGAAACGGCTTCAGTCCACATCAGGAAATCCCATGAAGAAGGGCTGTCTGCGTCAGCCAGCAGAGGGTGGTGTACACATAAGAGTCAGCCTGTGCTGGCCTGTGCGGCTCCTTTGGCGAGTGTTAGAATTCCTAGATGGCTTATGTTTAGAATTAGCAGTACTGATAGCCGAGCGGTAAAGGGTTCTGTCTAAAGTGGAGCTCTGAAGTGTGTGCTCCCATAACGTTGCTGTTTCAGGAGGAATGGCCTCTAAATGTCAAACTCCATTTGAAAGGACCCACTAATCTACCATGTGGGAAATTGACTCAGTCATCTCTGTGTTCATATAACTTCGAGCTTTTAAGAAGGACAGAAGTATAATGAAAAAAGCATGAGCTTTTGATGTCTGACTCAGGCTGCAGTCTGGCGGTACTGCGTTCCAGCTGTATGGCTTGTGGCAGATTGTTAAAGCTCTTTCAATCTCTCTTTCTCCATCTCCAGAATGGAGATGAAAAGAATGCAGAAAATTAAATAATTACCTTAGACAAGACTCGGTTGATAACAAATACGTAGTAGTTCTTTTCTGAATGAACTTGTCTATGTCTTGTAACATTTACAGTTGCTGACTGTCTTTGAATGGTGAGAGGTCTGAGAGCTGTTGGGTTCTGTGTTTTCCTGCTGACACTTAGCTCCTGGTTAAGAAGCAGCAGCAGACAGTAGTGAAATCAGATGGAACACTTGGTTTGTTTCTGTCTGATTGCTGCTCTCACCAATGGCACTATTATCACTGCATTGGGCAGATCTCTCCTTTCCTCTTTGCCACCACAGTTTTCACTTTGGGGGTTTCCTATGTGCTTTTCTTTTTTAAACTTCATATGCATGCAGTATTTCATGTTTATTAAAAATGTACAGAATTGGGGTTCTGTGATATATAAACGACACCACGATTGATAGCTGTAGGCAGGTGTGGAACTGTTAGAAAAACCAAGTCAAACACCATGCGTGCTTGAGTGAATGAGGAAGCCCAAGGACTGTTGCTTCTGGATACTCTTCTTTCAAAGAAACACGTTGGCCTTCAAGATACTGAGTTTAAAAAAACAAAAAAACAAAAAAAAAAAAAAAAAGAGAAAAAAAAAAAAAAAAGACAGCAAGGCAAAACTTCCAGATATTCCTGATGGAAATGGGCAGAGAATGTGAATAGAGAAGAGTAGTGAACAGTGATGGAAAATATCTTCTCAAGTGTGAGTTTGGTTAAAGGGAACTCAAGCTAAATGGGCGAGGAGAGAAAGAGGAAACAAAAATCGAATTTGCTATTTGTTTCGAATTGTGGTGATGTCATTTGATGTGGCATTTCTATGTATGTGATGATAGATGTTCCGTGAGGAACATTTTTCAGTTAGGGTGTTTCCACATAGGTGGAAACTTTAGCCACAGTCCCTGAACCGTCTGGCTTAGCTCAAAGCAAGACATAACTGCTGCCAGATCCTGGCTGCTCAGGGGGTTTGGAGCTTTGGGGCTCCAGGAGGTTCTGCAGTGTTCTGCTTCACAGTCAGGGGATAGTTGATCTTGAAAGTGGTCATTTGAGCACGGGACTCATCCACTTACCGGTCACTGATTCCTGGATATGAAGAGAATGAGGCTTTGCCCCGAGCAGTTGCGTTTCAGTGGCTAATGGTCCTAGACCAACTTTCGTATGTCTTTGCTGCCTTGTCTCTGTGGCACTGAGGAAAATACAATCTTTTAGGGTTTATTTTGCCCTTACTGCTCAGACTCCCGTTTTTGTTCTTGTTCTTGTTTTTCCTTATGAGCCCATATTGATTGTTCAAAATCATGGTGTGACATTTTCATATGTGCCTATACTGCACTTTGGTATTTTCTCATTCTGTATAACCGGTCCATCTTATTCATCTCCTTTAGTTCAATGGTAATTTACTTGCCAAACTATCTCTTTGGTCTATAAAGGAAGCCTTTTTACCGCAGTGCTTGACTTTTGTCTTCTCCCTCCTTGATGAAGTCATGTTAGAAGCTTGGGTCAGAGAGATATGCTACCTGGCTCTGTGGCATTCTGGTGTACCTAATCCTCTCACTGAGGGAGGGTACTCCATGAAGTTATGTGGGATGCTTTGAGAGGTTATATGTGGCATGCATATGTCTGTGTGTGTGTGTGTGTGTGTGTGTGTGTGTGTGTGTGTGTGTGTGTTATATAGGAGCCATAAGGAGAATAGCAGACAGAAAGGCAGGGCTAGGAGGTACTTGTTGCTGCTGTACTGATTCTTGTGCCAGAGAACAAAGCAAGATGTCATTCAGCAAAGTGATGTGTAAATGTAAACTAAACTCCCAAAATTCCACGTATAATTGAATAGGAATTTAAAGAAATACATAGGACATCAGACTTTATTTTTACTTAGGTTTGTTTCACAACTTGAAGTCGTTTGTGAAATTGAGTGAGAAGCTAATGTTTCAAGGCTTCCATTAGTCTTCTGTCATCTAAACTGGAATGCTGGGTTATTCTGACCCAGATTGACTTTTCCCGTGCCTGGTGACTATCTGTCTGAGTACCAGTCCTTGTTTGTCTGTGAAGTCTCCATCTTCTCCCTGTATCTGTATCTCCTGTGTTGGAATCCTTTGTTGCACTAAGGGTGTGGATATAGTGTGGAGCTTTGTGTGGTTTTATGACACCACACAACTGCCAGAGTGCCTTGGTCCACACCTTTCTCCTTGAGTAGAAACTTCTTTGGTATTAGCCCTAGCCCTGATGATTTCAATGTGTGTTAAACCAGGAATGACAAGGTAGTTGTAGTCTGACCATGTTCTCTGGAATTTTCTCTCTGCCCTGAGTGATGACATGGTCTCTTCCGTGCAGAGTTCTGAGAATCTGGTGAGGTGAAGTGAAACTGCTTTGAATTCCCAAGTGTGATGCAGATGTAGACTGTGTGTTCTCACAGGAAAGCCAAGCAAATGGACCTTGGAGGGTGGCTTTGCTTAGAGTTATGACTGCCATGGTTAAAGGCTAACTGAAGAAATAACTGACATGTCTTTATATTTTGTATTTTCTATCCTATCAGAACCGGGACCAGTATTCACACCTGCTGAGTGACCATTTTCTGCCATACCAAGGTCATAATTCCTTTCGTGAGAAATATTTTAGTGGTGTAACAAAAAGAATTGCCAAGGAAGAAAAATCTAGCCAAGAGTGAAAATATGATGTTGACAATCAAGAAAGAATAAGCATTTTATAGAAAAGACTTTTGGAAATGAATTTGTGTGTGTGATCTAAAAAACCCTGTGCTGTTTTTATATAAATAACTGCTATGAATCAAAACTGAATAATTTCAAAATGATCTTTGTTTTAGAGACTATTTTGATGGGCCTTTTGGACCTTGTTAAGTTTCAGGGACTGATACATACAGATGGACTCGGTGTTTATATTTTTTACAAAGAAAATATTGTTAACTTTTTAGCCATATCTGCCAGATATATAGTAGGCAATTAATAGTGCTTTAGAATATTTTCATTTTGTAAATTTGCTTGGTTTGGTTTTTAGTTGTAACTGTTTTTCTTTGCTACCAATAAACTTTACTGAGAATTTCTAAAAATTGTGTGGTACTCAGTATTTCTCGTCTCATCTCACGGAGAGCTTTGAGGAAAATGAATGTTTAACCATCAGTCCCATACAGGTCATAACAGCAGTGACCGTGCTGCTGGGAGGCAGGCTAAGGCCTGAGAACTGCAGAGATTCCAACCCTAACACCTCCAAGAGCCTGTGCATCTGCACTGTGTCTGCACCTTGAATTTGCTCTTGCATTCCTAAAACTTGACTGTCGGTTAAATTAACTAACTACCCCCAATTTTTGGTGTAGAAAGTAACCAATAGTTAAATTCAGGGACAACAGCTCAAGTCCCTGATGACCCCTAATGGTATGAAGCCTAATCAGTACTCTGTGAAACAGAAGCTGTATTTTTCTTGAAGGGGAAACTTTGCTGAGTCTACATTGTGTCCATCATGGAAATATCTTCTTTGAAAACCACTGTACCCATTAATTCTGGACGCTAATAGCTTTGCTTTTGGTGGTCAAATGTACCTCAGCGGGGCGGCGGTAAATGGATACTTTCTGTCTAACCAGAGCCTATTTTTATTTGTGTTATTATTATTATTATTATTCTTTCAGTGTGACTGCTGAGTTTTATGAACTCACAATATTAACTTACATGGCTTAGGAGCTGCAAAAGACCAATGCTGCTGAGTGGGGTCAGGCGGTCCGCGGCGGTCCTGTCTTGTCATGCGTGCAGCGCTGGATTTGAGCACGTCTAAAACCTTTCCTGATTGTTTTGTTCGGGTTTCTGGATGTTATTTGTGGTACACTGGGGAAAATTTAAAAATATTCAAGGATGATTTATTTGCAGTATTTCTGTTATACACCATCTTATTTTTAAGTTTTTGAGGTTATGTGGGGGATGGGTATGAAACTGCAGCTGACGCAGTTGGAATATGAGATTTTTAGTTTAACCCCTTTTGTGGATTGTCTCAAAACTTCATCCAAATAAGTTCTAGAAAATCACATTAATTTTAGTCACTTTGTCCTTAAAAATTAACTCATAGTAAAAAAAAAAACAAATTATTTCTGTTACTATTAATTGAAGTCTTCTGGACATCAATTCTTCCAACTGTGAGGTTTCTTTTCATATTTATTAGTACGTTCAGCTTCCTATTCCTGAAGTGTCAAAGTTTAAGCATATATAGTTGCTTTAAAATTGAAACTCATAAGTGATGGAGACACTTGATAACTTCCAATCAATTTTGATTTTAGGATATAGGTCTTAAGTGGTCTCCCTCTTTTATAAAATTTTATTTATTTATTATCATTATCATGATTATTAATGTGTGTGTGTGTGTGTGTGTGTGTGTGTGTGTGTGTGTGTGTGTGTGAGAGAGAGAGAGAGAGAGAGAGAGAGAGAAGAGGACCACTCTAGGGACTCTGCGGATTCTGGGGATTGGGGATTGAACTTAGGTTGTTGGATTTGGGCACAAAGTGCTTTTACCTACTGAGCCATCTTGCTGACCCTCAAGAGTTCTTATTCTAAAAATAAAGCCTCTATTTGCTGTGAGTTACAGATCATTTTGTTTGGTAGGTACCCTTTCCTCGTGTGTTTTCTGGTAGGACTATCTCCTAAAAAGATGCCAGTGTTCACAAAAACCTATAGTTTGAATTTGCAGTATGTTCTGGAAGGGAACTGTAGGTGGTCTGTGGACTGGCCTACTTCATGTTTATAATACGACAAAGTATGTAATTTTGTTTCTGGCATATATTAAATAGCCATGAAATCCAGATGGTTACCTCAGTGGTGCCTCATCAGAAACACCTCCTTCCTGTCCATTTTGTTGAGTAATTTTTTTTTTTTTTCTGTGATAGTTGTGGGGAAATCGTGGAGTAGGTGGTCTTGGGTTTGTTTAGCCAAAGTGGCTAGAAGATTTTTTTTTTCTACTTTAAAATCTGGTAAAATTTTCTCAACCTCTTCCTGCCGAGCATGAGCCTGTCTTGAGCCAATTTCCAACCAATTTCCTTCTGACTAACTCCTTAAATACATGGACTGAGCAATAAAGCGGTTTGAGACTCTAGGCTCTGGGAGGTAACTCCAGGTTGCCACTGCTTCCCTTTTGAGAAAACTCCCTCAAATCCTGAGGTCCCCTACACGTGAAGGAAAAAGGATTCTAATGAAAAACTGTTGATTTTGATGCAAAAAAGTAAAATGAGTTAATGCCACACTGACTGTTGTACTGTTGATGTTATTTGAGTGGACTGAAAATTTGAGTTTTGAGACATAGAAATATTTTTTTCTTTTTATTAAGAGATTTTTCTATTCGTTTTACATATCAACCACGGGTTCCCCTGTCCTCCCTTCTCCCCCCCCACCCCCCCCCCCAACCCAACCCTCATTCCCACCTCCTCCAAGGCAAGGTCTCTCCTGGGGAGTCAGCAGACCCTGGTAGATTCAGGTGAGGCAGGTCCAGTCCCCTCCTCCCTGCACCAAGGCTGAGCAAAGTGTCTCAGCATAGGCACTAGATTCCAAAAAGCCGGCTCATGCACTAAGGACAGGTTCCAGTCTCACTGCCTGGGGCCCCCCTAAACAGTTCAAGCTAAACAACTGGAGACATAGAAATACCTTTTAAGGTACTGTGTTCCATACTCAATATACATTAAAAGCAGGGGGGTAGACTTTTAGCATCAGGAAATTAAATGTTAACGCTGTATTACCTAGATGCCAATATAAGCAACTCTATCGTTTGAATAAGATGCCTTTGATGTTTAGTGAACTTCTAACATGATGTTATGCTGGAATTATCAAGTACTTCTTATCCAAAGAGATGTGGAATACATCATAATGTTTATTTAAAATTAGAGATGATTGTTTGAGAAATTACCTTTCTATGCCATTTTATGTTCTCTTGAAAAGCCACAGAAATCCCACATCAGTCATTCTTTTATTGTATTATGTATGTGTACATGATGTGTGTGCATGTGCGTGCGCGTGC